>JAVTVY010023097.1:0-99941 GCA_036873755.1 Hanleya hanleyi | reverse complement strand
GTATGGGATTTCAACGACAAACTCAATCTATGAATATTGCACTCCAATATACCAAATACAGACATGACTAAATATTTGACTAGCTTGTCAATGAGCATTTTATCATCCTCGAATCACAATGCTAGTTTCCAGTAATGGCGATAGAACACAAATGAAAAAGGTGATGGTGGTGCCGTTGGCCTTAGCGGAAGTCCTGCTACCCTTACAGGAAGTCATGTTGCCCTTACAAGAAGTCCTGCTGCCCTTTTGCGTAGGGTAGCTAGGCGCTGGTCAAGAAGGCTCATATAATTTTAGGACCGGCCATGCCACCCCACTCAGATGTTTGCGAAAAACAAATGACTTCGCTGATGATAGGTTGGATAGGGCTCATTTTGTTCAGTAATCTTAGTGCCTCTGCCTCTTCACCTCTTTAGTGGACTAATGAATTGTAAAATATGGCCTCTCATTGAATGCGCAGAGACTCATTAAAAACGTTTTGACAAAGTCGACAAAATTCGCACTGCTTTGTTTGCTCTGAACAAAAGTGATACAGGACACTCACAGTGTGTCTCGTAGTTTTTTATTTCATTCTTGTTGGTGGAAATGTATGTGTTGAAGCTAGACATGAATACCAGTACATTCGTAAAATAAATCATTAAGTAGTGCAGAAATTCCAAACCGAGACGAATACTTGCAACTTCCCCAAACAGATATTTTCTGACCTATTTATCGCTTGCTCATTCTGGAGCACACACATCTATCAAAACCACATCTCTAATTTCCAAAGTTTGTCCTTACAACCTGCTCCTGGTTCGAAACTCGTTTTGAACCAGACAGCTCCTGAACAGCTATAGATTTCTGCATCACAACGATAACTGGATAGTATACATGCACATGTACATCCATGATCAACCATAAGCATACGGAGAAGATGAAAAGGGGAATTCAAGTACTGTTCCATATTAAAATGATTTTCTTTTTGAATTCTTCGAGAAATATTGGAAACCTTTTCCCGAAGAGAGTAAGGGTTTGCCGGAAAGTAAGAAGACCAAAAACGCTTATGTTGCCAAAATAGTTAATGAAATCGGAACCTGTGTCATAATCAATTTCTAATGTTCCCAAAGAAACATACCTGGAGAAATTTTATGTATGAAACAAGCGGACTCGAGATGGCAAAGCTGCCACGAAGTGTCGGAAGTCCAAGCCCCAACTGACCTAGCTGAAGAATGCATTTTCTCCTCGCGCTTGAATTGTATGATTGTTTTTATTTTGATGCTATTAATGTTGTTATATGAATTATGGGCGCAGAAATTCTATTATTGAAGAGGAATGAATATTGAGTGACTGACTAGACGCTAGGTTTATCAACAACTTGTCAACAAGCTTGCTGTTTCTTCGCGATGGATGGAATGAGACGGGGTGTTTGTAGAAAAATCATCCAGTAAAGTATGAGAGTCTTGAGTGAATTCTCACAAAGAAGGGAGTCATGCTGACATATTCACCGCACAGACTCGCCACAGATGGGGTTAGCTTTTTCTCCGTTGTTCAAGAGGGGCTTCTCCAATTGAGTGGGGATGGAAAACTAACACGAAAATTGAATGGCAGCCATTTTGACTTCTCAGAAATTATCATATTCTATTTCGAACAGAAGATCTATACTGGGGAAACTATGCATGCAACAAGCTTAATTTATTCGAATTATGCTCAGCACTCTGTCACGGAGATTAGTCTCCAGCGTCACTAACTTCATATATTGGGACATCACCGATGCAAATACACGATGCGACATGTCAGGTCAATCAAATGTAGAGTATTAGGTAAAGATGTGACCTATTCCGGATATCAGCTATGTGAATGAGTTGGAAGAGATATGTAAAAGTTGGGTAAAGTTGACGTTTGACGACTCAAAAGCAACCATATCAGTGTACAGAATAACTTCTCTTGGTACCTCACTTTCAGACTTTAGAATACGGAGGATTCTAGGATGTAGCCGTAGTATCCCAACCGCGCTTTTATTGCAGCTGTTCATGTGGAAACTTTACCACACGTGTCACTTGTCCACAAGTAACCATGCAGTGTCCAAAGACATGAAAAACATTTTAGGCCACTCAGAAGTAGAAGTTTGTGCATCTGTTCACGTAAGTCACATAACAATGAAAATAAGCGATTCTCGGCAGCCATTTTGAAAAGGAAACGGCCGCCATCTCGAATTCCATCAGTTCTGATGCAACAAAACTGTGTTGATTTGCTTCCTTGAGTACGCAAATGTGGGTATTACCGTTTAAATTGGCCTCCTATGTGTCTCAGAAGTGCAGAAATGCGACTTTGTGGTATTTGATGGCGGCCATTTTGAAATCCAAGATGGCGGCCAAAATATGGATTTACAAGCCGGACTCCAAAAATGAATCATATGTGTTTATCTATCATCCTGCCAAATTTCATGCTTTTATCAAAAAGTGCACAATCATTTCACATATCTGCCGGACTATAGTCAGTCAGTGAGCGAGTGAGTCCATTCGAATCCTTTCGTCGGCAAAATAAGGAGAACCGTTGACATTAGAACCTTGAGTTTTGGGATGAACGTGCATTAAGGCATTGTTACCAGCAAGTTCTGAGCTGACCGAATTCTGATAAAAATTTGATTAATAATTATTTTTTGATTATTTATTGATGGCTCAGCGAGTGCACTGTCATCACAATTGGAAACCCTTGGCTGTATGTTTCACTGTGACTTTTGAAGGTTCCCTGATACGGCATAGCACGCTGGGCACACCGGATCTCGTAAAATCACTGGAGTTACGCGACTTCGAGCCCGGTCAAGACTTGGATAGGTGACCTCGTGCTGTACAGCTAGGCTGGTAAGTGTCCAGGGTAATAGTAGACTGGATCCAGCCCCTGTTTCATAATGTAGTTTAAACGGGAAACAAGAGGAAGTAACTCTGCCTAAGACGTAGACCCGCGGCAGCTCCGGGGAGTCTCCTATAAGTATGTGGATGTCGTGGAATCACTGTTCAACATCAATATCTTTGTATATCGTTTACTACGGGAAGAGGAGGAGGATACATTTGTGGCTGAATCGGTGCATCGCTCAGCAGAACGGTATGCTTCTACGATGAAAGTCAATGTCTTCGACGACAATGGTGGAGTCATTTTTCCCTCATCACCGATATGAGCTTGTACGCGCAATCCTACAGTTGTGCCCAATGTCATCGGATGTTTGACCGTTTCGCCAACTTACATCGGCACGAGAAGGTTTGTGACAACAGTGTGAAGTGTAAATTTCCTGGTGGAGTGTACCATAATACGCCTACTATTTCCGAGGAACTGGCCGATGAGGGTCTACTCATACCGGAAGAGGACCGTTATTTTCCTTACCGGGCGTGTTACGATTTCGAGGCCCTGTTGGAGCCCATGGGCATGTTCTCAGTGAAAACGCAGCGCCATATTCCCCTGAGTGTGAGCATTTCCACCAAAGTACCTGGCTATGACGCTGCGCCCGTCTGTTTCGTGTCTACTGGGGACGACCACGAGTTGATTACCCGGATGATGGGTTATTTAGAGGAAGTCAATACGGCCAGTACAGAACCATTGGTGTCCAAGTTCCAGGACGTACTGGACCAACTGGACGATCGGATTCCTATACCGGGTGTATCGTTTAGTGACGATGAAGAGTCTGAGTCGGAGCCCGAGGAGACGGAGCCCATGCAGTCGCCGCAGGATGTCCCTTTACCGAAACCGTATGTAGAGAAACTGAAAGTTCGTTTCCTACAATACCTAGGCCAGTTACCTGTGCTCGGATTCAACTCGAGGCGATACGATCTGAACATGGTGAAGGAATTTCTCTAACCTCACTTGGCCCAGGCTATACCATCAAGTCCGTCATCAAGAAGATCAATAATCATATGGCCCTCACTACCACATCACTCCATTTCCTGGATGTACGGAACTACTTAGCACCTAATTATAGCTACGATCAGTGGGTGAAGGCGTATGACTATGCACAAACCAAAGGCAGGTTCCCTTACACCTATATATCGACGCTCGACCGTTTGGAGGAAACACAGTTACCACCCCGGGACGCATTCTATGACGATTTGAAGCAGGTGGAATGTTCGGAAGACACCTACCGGGAACTACAGCAGGTATGGAACGACCAACACATGCAGACCTTGCGAGATTTCCTGATATGGTATAATAACTTAGATGTGGTTCCTTTCCTCGAAGCGTCCGAGAAAATGGTTCAACTCTTTCGTCGTGAGATGCACGTCGATATATTCTACCGGGTCACCGCTACCACGAGAAGGACGTCTGTGACAAAATCATTGCATTCGATGCGAACGCCTTGTACCTGTGGTCGCTAGCCCAGTCCATGCCCAGCGGGCATTATACGCGGCTGGCGGAAGGGCAACATTTCATACGGCAACGCACCTCCTACAAACGTCTTGCCGACCAGTGGTTGGATTGGGAAGCCTATCGACGGGGAATTTCCATACATCATCAGACCAACGCCAGAGAGAAGCGGATAGGAGATCGACTCCCCGTCGATGGGTTTGCCCTTGTACATGGAACACCGACCGTATTCCAGTTTTATGGATGTTACTGGCATGGCCACGAATGTCACTTCAGCGATGGACGCTCTAACGAGCGACGTGGAAAAACACCGGAATAATTACGGGAAGAAGTGGTGGAGAATGGCGATTACATCAGAGAGAGGGGATACCATCTCATCGAAATGTGGGAGTGTGAATTTCACACCATGTGCCAGGCCCTCCCACATTGACGTCGTTTCCTAAAAGAGCGCGAGTACCCTCTGAGTCGTCGGCGACTGCTGAGTTTGCCACAGCTGTTCGACGCTATTTGTTCCGGGGACCTGTACGGCTTTGTCGAATGCGACCTGCATGTCCCGGACGCTCTCAAGCCACACTTTGCCCAGTGCCCTCCCATCTTTAAGAACACGCTGGTGGATCGGGATGACATTGGGGACACCATGACAGCCTATGCTGAGCAACACGAGTGTTTGCCTCGAGTCGACGGATGTTGATTGGAAGTATGTGGGCAGAGAAAATCTTGCTGGGCACTCCGCAATAAAAGTGGTACATCAGTCACGGTCAGGAAGTCACGCGCGTGTACCAAGTGATACAGTACGTACCCAACGCCTGTTTTGCGAAGAATGCCGACATCGTGACGTCATCCCGTCCTCAAGGGTGATCAAGATCCGAGTAAGGCCATCATCGGTGAGTCGTGGAAATTGACGGGCAAATGCTATTATGGCAAAACGGTCACGAACCAGGATGAGCACGTGAACGTGAACATCTGTATCACCAAGCAAGCTCGCAAAAGGTCAATTCTCCCCTGTTTCGGTCCGTGGAGGTGATCGATGACGACACGTATGAAATCACTTTAGCCAAAAAGACTATCCGTTACAACCTACCCCTCCAGATTGGATGTATGGTATACCAGGTGGCCAAGCTGCGGATGCTCCAGTTCCTCTATGATTTCATGGGTGTGTATTTTGATTCATCCGACTGGCAACTCATGGAGATGGATACCGACTCGGCCTACATGGCCCTGTCTAATGCAGATTGGGAGTTCCTGGTCAAACCCGAGTTACGTGCACAGTATGAGGTGGAACGGGACCACTGGCTACCTCGACGTGATCATTACCAGTACGATAAGCGTACACCGGGCCTCTTCAAGTTGGAGTGGAGTGGAGATGCCATGATTGCTCTTTCCTCCAAGACCTATTACTGTTACGGTGGAGACCAAAATAAGTTCAGCTGCAAAGGGTTGAACCGACGCGATCCAGCTATTGACAAAGCTCTGTACCTGAACGTGCTGCAAAGCCAGGCCAGTGCAAGTGGCACTAACCGAGGATTTCGAGTGGTGGACCATCAGATGCGAACCTACATTCAACAACGAGACGCCTTTACTTTCTTTTACCCGAAACGGAAAGTCCTTCCCGATAGCATCAGTACCACTTACCTGGACTTGTGAAAATTTCGAACTATGACTTTTGATACATGAGTTAAAAACTGTAAAGTCAGGATGGCCACTGGGCGCCAATGTTAAGGGAATTGTGAAATGCGGAACGTAGGTTCGAATCCTACTCCTACTTTTCGTACATACCACTTGTATTCTATTGTACATATTCTAACCATTCTTGTTCACTTGAATAAAAAAATCAAACTCATCATTTGTGTTTTTTTCATGAATCTTTTTTTATTGAACATCAATGAACGTCAGAACAACAACGTCATAACAAAAAACAATATAACTGCGCAGTGCATTGAATCAATTGAATCAATTAAGTTAACCAGAGAAATGGGGCATGCACATTAAAACAAGAAGCAGCCCAGTCATATACGAGTACATCACGGTCTTCGGCTTGACAATAATCATCAAACATTTATATGATCGTTTGCATAGAATGTCCTCTACTCCGGTGAGTGAGATAAAACACACAGTACTGTCCCCATACACTACTCTAGGGTCCTTGTAATCTTTTAGTATTTCAACGCCACACTGTAGTAGATACGTCCATGAACTTCACCAAATCGGAATGCAGGGGTGCAAGTCCGTAGGAATCAAAGTATTCACCTTGGCCTAGGATGTCCACGTACACAGCCACCCAATGTTCACCGGGTCGAGTACCAGGGTCTGTATTCAGGATGTAGGCTGCTGGGGTGGTGGTGTTGGTGGGAAACACATTCCGTGGAAACACACCTCGAAAGGGTACCCGAGGATCTCGCTGGCGTATGCTCATCAGCTGCTCTGTATATATGACTCTAGCTGACGTAGTCACACAGCACGTTTCTTTGCTGATCCACGGTGATGACGTTATCAAACTCGGCGTAGCAAATCACGTTAATGATCTGGGGTAGAGCGACCGAGAAACGCAGTTCCAAACGTAAATTTCCTTTCTTGAACAAGGCCAGTTGATGATCGTGTTCCAAGGTTGGGGTGTGGTCGAAGGCGAACAACGTGTACCCACGGGTAAAGTCTCGTCGGGTGATGTTATTTCCTTCGTCCTGATCGTTTTGTCCTGTGGCTGTAAACAGATTCAGGAAGCTCAGCACATAGCGATGGTTACCAAACTCCGGCTGTAACGGGCGGGCGGGAATTTGATGTTGAAAGTGGAACGGATTCTCATTCCACTGTCCATTGAAAGCGGTGTTGGTCACACACGCCAGGGTAAGCCGTTTAGGGAGATCCCCTAGAAATAATTGTTCACGATTGGCCATCATCGTACCTGCTGGCACAGAGAACACCTTGGTCTGTACGCGTCGGATGGGGTACAGGGCTGGGTTTTTTTCGATAAGGCTTCCGTGTGACTCAGCAACACGCCCTGTTGCAAATCTACCGTACGGACAAACAGGGCTGCATCATCTTGTAATTGGGAGCATCTCCATCGGCCATCAAGGCGAACGTGGGTGGGGAACGGATCAACTTGATATTGATGGATACACCGTTCATCCTGTAGCGGACTTGAAGGAACAGATCGGCGTGCAGTCGCCCCGTCATATCGACGGACTTGCTAGCGGCTGTAAACTGCCTGCGATGGCCGAACCTATTATTGGCAAGGGCGACGCTATCCATGGCTCCGGGTGTATCCCTGTAATACAGCGAGCCTTGCAAGTGTGATTTTTTGGCATCTTCTCCGTACGACAACAGCGTTTCGATGTAAGCTCGGTACGGGTACGTAATGGTGGAGTACTGATGAGTTTATCGTTCAGACTGATATCCACCTGTTGGAACAAGGAGTGCAGCTAAAGATTCACCGGACCTACCACAGCATCGTTCCCGATGGGGTCTCCTTCGTGGTCCACTATTTTAGCTTTCACGTACAAGTATGTGTGGGCTAAATCCAGGTAGGCCGTATCTTTGTTTTCAATGGTGAATTCCAGTGGTCCCGTGCCCGTCAGACTAGCCAGGGGTCGATGTTCTACCCAACGTCCTTCGGCAACACTGGTCTGTGTGGGTGGAATAGTCCACAAATCCAATTCACTGTTGGTAGACGGACACGACTCGGAGTGAATGAATGCTATTATGCGAAGATGCTTCTTGGGCTCGTCTTTTCAAAGCTTGTCGGGGTGCCGTGCCTATCAAGACATCACCGGCCACGTGCAGTCCACTGCGTACCGCTTGTTTACCCACCGCTTTTACGCCCCGTGTCACCAAGGGCAAGAACGTTTTGACGATGCTGTCCAGTATGTTTCCCAATCCGTGACCTCGTTGCATGCGTGCACCGCTAAAGATGGGCAAGTTACCACCCGTTTGTTTTCTGTAGTGGTCTGCATAGCTGCTCGTATGGCACTGGTAAGGCACGTACATTATACGAAGTGAGGAGAAGGTGCTTGTCGGAAATGAAGTGTCAGCTCCACTTTCCCTCGTTCGAATGCCACCGGGTGTCCCGTGTCATCTCTTATATCAACCGTGATCGTGTTGATATCGGTGTGTCGTACGGGTAGGAGGATATGTGGTTGAAACTCTGGGTGACTTGATCGTCATACTTCTTTTTAATGGGTACCACCCGTAACAGAGGTGTGTTCACATCGCCCACAATATGGCTGTCCACTGCGTCCGAGTAGACGTAGAGTGCGTACATACCTACTTTCATATCCATCACAACGTCACCGTTGTCGGTGGCGTAAGGGAGACCTAACATTTGCTGTAACCTAGTTCCACACCCACGTTGGGGCTGAGCATGATACAGGCCTTGTCGTTGTGTGTGTTGACATCGAACACCACGTGATTCTTGAAGGGATAGGCTTTGAGGGGTCTTGAACCATTCGTCACCTTCCGTAGAGACTTGTATTTCATCAAGTTGGTCAGGCCCTCTATGAACGCCTTGGGGGTATCGTATTGGCCTTCGGGGAGAGTCAGTCGGCTTACTTTGCCTTCGTAGGTCACTTCGTACCATACTTCCTTGCCTCGCACGTTGTACCACGAGTAAGGGTATTGAATATTCACCAGTCCACATTACCACCGTCCAGGTAAATGCAACGGTTGCGGTAACTGGGTGAGGAACTTGGCCAAGGTGTTGTCAGGAAACACATCGAGCGAACTGTTATTGAGCAACGTGAGGTAAAACATGACGACTGAGCTGTGTGGCTTCTGCAACTGGCTTTAATAGGGCTCCCAGGCCTTGGGCGGATGACCTCGGCGTTGTGATCGTCGTACACTTTGTATCAAAGCTCTCGAGCGCTGGAGCCTCTTTACCGGGGATGGTGTTTTGAAGGGATGAAAAGAAGGTGTCCGTCGTCATTGTGGCGTTTGGGGGGGGACTCCGGTTCCCAAGAAGAGGGTGGTGGTGGTGGTGGTGGTGGTGGTGGTGGTGGTCTACTCGTCGATGGCTAGGTCCGCTGCATAAAGGCCCAACGGTTAGGATTCCCCACCAATTCTTGAGGGGTGTGTGTGCCTTTCAACCCCTGAGCAAAGGCTTCCCAGCCCGGTGGATTAGAGTGTTTGCGAGAGCGCACGGTATCGTTGATCAAATTGGTGATATGAGATCCCGGCACTACTCGGTTTCGAATAAGCAGTTCCCCCTCATATCGGGATTCTGTTCCACCCGGTCCAACAATAAACGAGCTTTATCGTTTATGAATGCCTTAGGGACACTGGCCAATACTTCCTCTTCCAGCTCAGGTGATGAGGGTGGCGGCGGCGGCGGTGTGGGTGTTGGCGCTGCGGGTGCTGCTGCTGCTGGTGTACTACCCCTATACTGATCCATAATCGTCTTGTATCGGTTCAGCGTGTCATGTTAAAGTTGAATTTTCTCGTGATCGGGTAGTCGACGTTGGAGTATACTATTCATCTCTTCGTCCAGAGACTGGAGTCATTGCACCGTGGCAGCCACGGGATAGGGGGATTGCAAACTCTGTAACAGTCGAGGTTCCACCAGCATCATTTTTTTCGTATGTTCCATGTTAGCGTCCCAAGATGGAGCCTACTAACGGTCCCAGTACGGTGGCGGCTAAGAGTGCGAGGAGTGCGCCGAGAAATCCAGCTCGCTGTAACACCTGTTTCTCTTTCTTTAAACTAGTTGTCTTCTTCACCAGCGTTCGGAGACCCGCCTTGTGCTGTTGCAATTTCCCTCTCTGCAGGGGACTGAGAGGAACATTCCCTTTTAACACATTATGAGCGACTTCACACAAACACCGTACCAATTCTGAGACCGCGCCGCGCACCAGGGCCCGGCCCACCTCCGGTGGCGCGCTGCGTAATACGCGGAGGGCCGGCGCGTGCTTGCGTATCCGTGCAGACATGTTGAGGAAGTGAATGCAAGTGGGAGGGTGTTGCTTCTTTTATTTGGGTGTGTACACCGTCTGCAACTCTCCTGGAAAAATGTGGGTGCGCAATCGAAGTGCCGAGAGTGTCTCTTGTTTCAAGGCGATGAGCGGATACACGTGGGCCCCTTGGGTGGCATCTTCAAAGGCTTCCCGCACAAAGGCCGTCTTTTTAGGATACATCTGTTTCGCCAGGTGCATAATTTGTGATGCGTCTCTGGGGTTTTTGAATAAGACCACATACTGAGCATTCAAACTGATGTTCCTGTGCTCTTTGTTCTTACTGAAGAGATTTTGAACGATATAGATGATGCTCAACCGACGATGATGGCTCCCTTTCGTAAAAAGCTTGGTGACTCGACTGTCCGTTTCGATCATCAGATCGTCTACCACGACCAACGTGTCTTCTGGGGTATCCTCTGGGGGTAATCCTTCCACCAAGGTGAGTCCAGGGATACGTGCCAGTGCCTCGTACGCAGGCTGCCAAGCTCCATAACACCACAGGATGCGAGCCACGGGTGGTGAAATGAGGGCTGAACCGTGTTGGATGAGGCGTTGAACGAAGTGTGTTTTTCCCGATCCGGTCGGTCCAGCGATGAGACACGTGAAAGGATGCTGCCACCGAGGATCCATCTCGTTCTCTCTGTGCCAAGCGTTCAGGGGCCCTCCACCGTTGTCGTGGATCCCACGGGGGGTCGTAGTCGTGCGGGTACCGTTGCCGTGGTAAACGTGGTACTAGTCCCACTCTAGGGATTAGCGTCGTGTTGGTTGTGGTGGGAGTCCTAGGTTGCCGTGGTTTTGCTCTGGTGGACTCGGATGGGTCGCTTCTGAGGGTGGTACTAGTTAGGTAGTACACGGGAGGATCCCGAGTGAAAGGAGGTGGCGGAGGACTAGACGGCGTAGTGGGCTGGATTCGTAGTGATCTCTCCCGCAGCGTCGTAGGAAATGGTGTAGTGGTGGTGGTGGTGGTGGTGGTGGGTGATTGCACTTGACGTTGAGGTGGGGCAGTACTTGGACGAATGAAGGAGAAACAGGATATCAGGTACGCCAAATCGTAAAAGACTCAAATAAGGTACCCAGAAGCACGAGTAGACACACGACGGTACCGACTTGTCCTTTTCGAGTGTGCAGCAGTAAGGGCAGATGTGCACTATCCATGATACTCCATCTAGACTGAAGGCTGTAGGTGATGTGAGGTAGAATTTATAGCTGTTTCATGTCACGGGCTGAGACCCAGAAATTAAACGAACTGGGCCAACCTTGCCATTTGACGGAATGATAGGGGATGCCACGTCGACGTTCCGTTTTCGAAATCTTTTCCACCGTGTAGTAGTCTTTCCGTGTTTTGATCACCGGTTGTAATTCTGCCTCGTAAAACGTGCCTTGCAGTGTTTCTCCTTGTAAACGTGTGGGTGTCGAGGGTTATGGCGAAAGATGACAAAGTGCACGTCACTCCAGTTGGGCAAGAAACTTTTCTCAAATTGCCCTTTCACTTTGCTGATCCGTACAACATCTCCGCGTTTGTAACGGGGTGACGTGAGTGAACTGGGGTCAATCGAGTAAAGCGTACGGCGCACTTGATGTTCGTTGCGTTCGGTCACATCGAGGGGAGCCCGCTGGATACAGCGATGATAGGCTCGATTGTACCCTTGGACCAGTTGAGGTAGCACATCGATGTACCGTCGGGTGTTTTTGGCGGTAAAATACTTGTACATTCGTCCTTTGAAGGTGCGATTGAATCGTTCCACCACAGAGGCTTTGGTCTCGTTGTACGTATGGAAGAAAAACATCTTCTGTTTCTTAAGAAAGGCTTGAAAGTGACGGTTGAGAAATTCTGTGCCTTCATCCGTTTGCAAATAGAGGGGTTTGCGTCCCGTCTTAAAAATCTGCTGGAACGCGCGTACCAGATTCTCTCCTGTTTTGGTCCGGATGGGTAGCACCCATGCGTACTTGGATAAAATAGCGATACAGGTCAACATGTACCGACATCCATCGTTGTGGGGTGCAAATCGACTCATATCGACCAAATCGGCCTGCCATTGTGCGTCTACGCCTCCTACGATGACTCGGTTACGGCGAAAATGTCGTCGGACTGCTCGATGTAAGTTATAAGTGTCTTGGGTTTTTAACCATTCTCGAACTTCAGTTCGACTGATGCATTGGGAATGTGCAGCTCGGGTAAGCGCTCCCACAGCGCTATAAGCGCCTGGACTGGTGGGGTTGTAATACAAATCTGCTAACACCTTGTTCACAGTCTTACGCCACGCGGATTCCTGCCGTCCAGCTTTTCGGATTCCCTTTCGGGTGGCCCTCTGGGTGCCCCTATGGGTCTTCCTCTGGATTGCGCTGTTGTGTGTTCGCTTCATGAGTAGACACTGACACTGTAGCCGGTGTGCACCCTATAGATATAGTAATTCGTCGACAGTGGGGACTTCTTTTTCCAAGGCCGTCCATAGATCAGGGTCCAGAGTAAAACCACCCCGGTTCAGACAGAGGAGTCGAGCAAGAAAGGGACCGCGGAAAATGTAGACGTCGTCACATAGGTGAATGCTATCACCGTCCAGGTCACCCAACCACACCCGTTTCAAGGTAGTCCAGCCTTCCGGTGACAAAGAGACACGCGCTTTGGGTTCAGACGTACACCAACACCTACTTTCGTCATCGATGAGCTCCACACGTTTGGGGTACAAGGATAGGGTGCAGCCAGGTGTAAGAGTGCGGGTAGCCACAGAGTTCGCGTCGGGGTGCAGTAAGTCGTAGACGTCGGGGATAATAGCTTTCAGCGCCTGCCATAATGCCGGACGGAGTATGATATGGGACCACCACGCTCTTCTAACCGGGGAAAAAAAGAATCATCTCTACCACTTCGTAGCTAGACACCTACTCCCATGTGCATGAAATCGACTTCGGGCTCTTTTCCCTGTAACAACCGTGTCAATAGAGTCCATCCTGCTAGGGTTAAACATAGCTTCACTTCTCGGGGTTGTTCTTCGATGAGCTTCAGTTGATGGTCATAGACGATCAGCGTGACGTGGGTGGTGAGTTGGAACAAGGCAAGCTCTCCATCTGCTCCGTGCGCTCCCATGGTGAGGAATGACAAAACATTGACCAGGGAGGCCTGTATATATCGAAGGGTCCACTTCTATTTTGCCCTACGTGAAAGTCCGTGATCACTCGGTAGTGTCTATTAAACCCCTAGTCCATAGCCGTACACGTTATACACGTTATAGTTTTTTCGTACCTATCCGTATCCGTATACGTTATAGTTTTTATTTTTTCCCCACCTTCGTGAAAGTCCGTGATCATTCGGGGTGTAATGCTATAGAGATAGGAATGGATTTAACCTGGGAATTTGCCATAGCCAATTTTGTGCAAAATGAGAGGATTCTGACGTGACCCAGGATGCATCACTCGTGCGCCTTATTGGGCCAATCAGCGACGTGAAGTTCAACTCTCAATGTTATAGAGATACGAAATGATTTAACCTGGGAATTTACTATACCCATTTTGCGCAAAAAGAGAGGATTGTGAGTTGATAGCGAGCGGACGTCGCGAATTTCGCTGACGTCGGCGCGCTGCTGAAAATTTGTTTTATTTTTCCAGGGCCCCACCTTCGTGAAAGTCCGCGATCATTCGGGGTGTCATGTTATAGAGATACGCATGGATTTAACCTGGGAATTTGCTATAGAATTTTTGCGCAAAATGAGAGAATTCTGACGTGATCCAGCAGGCATCACTCGCGCCTTATTGGGCCAATCAGCGACGTGTAGTTTAACCCTAAATTTTATAGAGATACGAAATAATTTAACCTGGGAATTTGCTATACCCTTTTTGCGCAAAAAGAGAGGATTGTGAGTTGATAGCGCGCGGACGTCGCGAATTTCGCTGACGTCCGCGCGCTGCTGACAATTTGTATATCAACCTAATGTTATAGAGATATGAATTGATTTAACATGGGAATTTGCTATATCAATTTTGTGCAAAAAGTGAGGATTGTAAATTAACCCAGGGAGGTATGCCACGCGCCTTATTGGACCAATCAGCGCCCCGTATTTCAATCAATGGTGAGGTCGGAAATAGAACCAATGAACGAAGTTTCGCCTCGTTGAAACAGTCAATGAAAATCTCCTAATGTTATAGAGATATGAATGGATTTAACCTGGGAATTTGCTATACCAATTTTGTGCAAAAAGTGAGCATTGAAAATTTAACCCAGTAAGGTATGCTGGGGCCAATCAGCAGTCGACAAAAAGAGCCAATGAGCGATCGATAAAAGAACCAATGGTGCGGTGGGAAACAGAACCAATGAATGAGGTTCGCGCCTGTTGAAACAGCCAATGAAAATCTACTGTACTTTCAGTATAAAACCAAGGACCGCGTGGGGAGAAGCTTCATCCAAACCATTTATCTCAAGCTGTGAAGACGTATTCACAGATCGAAGAAATAATGAAAAGAGTGGCCAAGATGACCACGGGAGGCGGGAAGTCGGCTGCCCAGGCCAAGATGGAAAAGAAACAGAAAAGATAGGGGGAGAGACTGGGGAGGAATATAGAGGATTTTTTTATGGGAGAGATCCCGAGATGGACACGATCGAACACGAAGTTCACGCCGCTCTCATGGGCAGCGTTATACTACAATGTGACGAGAGCCCTCACAACATTCACGGGGGAAGACTGGATTTCTCCTCTCTGCCAGGCCCTGAACGAAGAACATCTCCAGAGAGAACAACAACAACAACAGATCCAACAACGCCAGCCGGATTCGTCAATATTGACGAATTGCCGTGCATACCACCACCGACATTCCTGGACGATCTTCCAGCCGTACCAGACGACGCTGAACAACAACAACAGCCTAGCCGATACACATTACAGCCTGGCCGGTACTTTTCCGCCAGTTTAAAGTAGACGGGACAAATCCCCCTGAACAAAACAGTGTTAACAACTTGACCTTAACGGAGATTTTCAGGGCCACCCCAATCTACCGAAAGGGAAACTTCTAACTTGGCACATTCAATTCAAATCAGGTCCTACATGGGTGAATCTCCTCTCCTCTATATTCTATGATTACCAATCTCCAACCCTTCAAAAAAACTCCCTGCCCCACAACGGTCCTTTTCAGGGCCAGCCCCTAGCCTTCCAAACAAATAGGACCCTTTTTTCCAGTGTTCAGGGCCAACCCATGCAAAATCTCCCCTCTATGATATTACCAATCTCCCTCACCTCACCACTTTCTATATTCGGCTGTTTCCGGCACTACTCGGTCAATCTCCTCTCCTCTATGATTACCAATCCCCCACTCCTCACAATATTTTTTTTTTTACGCTCGGCTTTTTCCCGGGATTATTCGGTATATTATTACCGTACATTGATACTAATAGTGTTTACCTGGGTACTGTGAGTAGGAAGTTTCCATTTACTAAGTGTTATTTACCTAGTGTTACCTAGGTGTGTGCTTGTGCAGGAGTTGGTGTTTTCGTGCTTTTTTAATTAGAAGCTTTCTCTTTCGAGTATAATTGGTTGGCCCTGAAAAGGGCCGTTAGGAAGATGTAATGGGGATTACATCGATCGGAACAGGTTTTCTCGCCTCTGTGTACACACGGGACATTTCAGTGCCAGTGTACATGGTACGGGGTTGTACGTAGGCGTAGGGCTTGGTTTTCCCGCGTGTCTGTGAATACACCGAATACGGAAAGCTTGGTGGCCACAGGGAAATATAGCGTGTTTGGCGTAGCGCCTTCCACATTGGACGCAGGGTTGATACTGTGTGGCTTTCCATGTTGAGTCTTGCTGCATCCTTCTTATTTCAACACAATAATACTCTAGGAACTGCTGTTGTACAATAGCCATCTGTTCTTTATCTTGTACTTCATTTTCTCTTTCTTGTTGTTCTGTGTCTTGTTGTTCTTTGTCTTGTACTGGTCTTTCTGTGTCTTCTTCTTCTTGTGCATCTTCTTCTGCTTCTTCAACGACAGCTTGTTGGAGTGTACTATCAGGCTGTACATCGTTGGTGGCCTCTGCTGCAGGGGGGAAAGTCTGGCTGCCCGGCTTTTCTTCTTCTTGTTCATGAAAAGCAAATAACTCGTCTATGATGTTGTCAAGCCACAACTCGTTGCGCATCCCATCCATATTCATCAGTTGAGCCATGGTTGAAAATGAATGGATAGCCACAGCGCGCTTTTCATAGTCTAACCGTAGAGCGCGCGCATGAGGGCGCGGACGTCAACGAAATCGTTTCTATTCTGTATGGTGTTGGCACAGATCCGCTGAAATTTTGTGTTTCTTTTCCATTTTCAATCCGGTCTCATTTTGCAATACATGCGAGTTGACGTGTAAAACTTATTTCAACTTGAACTTGGGGAATTTATCGTGTAGCGTTGAAAAAATCAGAATGCTAGCGGCAGGCTAACCCACTATTTTTAATGATTTTATCGATTTTACGCCCGTGGGATCATGGGAGTGGTGGTGTGGAAACCTCGGTAAATTTGAAATAAATCTCTTTACCTGCGTAAAAACACATGAGGTATGTTCCTCACTGCCTTATAATGTCACCCTGAGAATTGGAGCGGGTTTATCGAAAGAAAAGTAGGAATTTTTATCCTATCACGATGGCTACGGTAACACAGCCAATACATAGCTGTACTCACATTCGGCCTAACCGTAGAGCGCGCTTGGCTGTGTTACCGTAGCCAGCGTGATAGGATAAAAATTCCTACTTTTCTTTCGATGAACCCGCTCCAATTTTCAGGTGACATTATAAGGCTGTGAGGAACACACCTCACATGTTTTTACGCAGGTAAAGCGATTTATTTCAAATTTACCGAGGTTTCCACACCACCACTCCCATAACCCTACGGGTGTAAAATCGATAAAATCATTACAAATAGTGGGTTAGCCTGCAGCTAGCCTTCAGAATTTTTAAACGCTACACGATAAGTTCCCCAAGTTCAAGTTGAGATCAGTTTTACACGTCAACTCGCATGTATTCCAAAATGAGACCGGATTCAAAATGGAAAAGAAACACAAAATTTCAGCGGATCTGTGCCACCACCTTACGGAATAGAAACGATTTCGCTGACGTCCGCGCAACAATGGCGTTCATTGGCGCTTCCGTGGAGCGCGCTTGGCTGTGTTACCGTAGCCAGCGTGATAGGATAAAAATTCCTACTTTTCTTTCGATAAACCCGCTCCAATTTTCAGGGTGACATTATACGGCTGTGAGGAACACACCTCACATGTTTTCACGCAGGTAAAGCGATTTATTTCAAATTTACCGATGTTTCCACACCACCACTCCCATAACCTTACGGGCGTAAAATCGATAAAATCATTACAAATAGTGGGTTAGCCTGCCGCTAGCCTTCTGATTTTTTCAACGCTACACGATAAGTTCCCCAAGTTCAAGTCGAGATAAGTTTTACACGTCAACTCCCATGTATTGCAAAACGAGACCGGATTCAAAATGGAAAAGAAACACAAAATTTCAGCGGATCTGTGCCACCACCTTACGGAATAGAAACGATTTCTCTGACGTTCGCGCAACAATGGCGTTCATTGGCGCTTCCGTGGAGCGCGCTTGGCTGTGTTACCGTAGCCAGCGTGATAGGATAAAAATTCCTACTTTTCTTTCGATAAACCCGCTCCAATTTTCAGGGTGACATTATACGGCTATGAGGAACACACCTCACATGTTTTCACGCAGGTAAAGCGATTTATTTCAAATTTACCGATGTTTCCACACCACCACTCCCATAACCTTACGGGCGTAAAATCGATAAAATCATTACAAATAGTGGGTTAGCCTGCCGCTAGCCTTCTGAATTTTTCAACGCTACACGATAAGTTCCCCAAGTTCAAGTCGAGATAAGTTTTACACGTCAACTCCCATGTATTGCAAAACGAGACCGGATTGAAAATGGAAAAGAAACACAAAATTTCAGCGGATCTGTGCCACCACCATACGGAATAGAAACGATTTCGTTGACGTCCGCGCGCTCATACGGGCACTCTACGTTCAGACTATAGAAAGCGCGCAGTATCTCGTCTGCTATCCACGCATTATGGCTAATCCTACTAGACGGACGCTTTTCAACATGATGAACCAACAAGATCCTAGAGAGCATAGAGAACGGATTCGCCCAAGTGGAGAAGACAACGACCATGTTACAATCATTACGAGCTTGCAGCGTGTGCATGAAGCCCATATTGCTGATGCTTTGAGGCGGAGAAATGCACAAGATAGGGAAATAAGGAACGCTATGGAAGAAGACGGTGATGATGATGATGATGATGATGATGATGAGGCAACAGACGATGAAAATCTATCACAGGTGGAGTGGTTAAACAGTAGTAGACCGCCAGCAACTACAGCGGCTACGACAACGACGGCTGCCCCAACACCGGCTATCACAACGCCGACTACCACAACGCCGGCTACCGCAACAGGAATGACAACACCACCACCATCTTGGGAAGAGATCGTGCGCCTGAACGAGCAGATTGATCAGTTAGAAGAGGAGAAGTGTAAACTACGTGTACAACTGACTAAGGAAGAGAATAAATCCACCTGTATCATGTGTAACATCGAAGAGACCATGTACGCCTTCTTCCCTTGCGGTCACCTATGCCTATGTTCCGTATGCTTCGTATCCCCAATATGTATAGAGAAGACGTGCACGTGCGCCGAGACAGAGGAGCTACATTTGAAGATACGATGCCCTTTGTGTCGGACGTGGGTGTCGGGTGTGAAAAAAATATTCCGCCCGTAACAGTGTAATGACGCTGTTCTTTTCAAAGGTCCTTTTCAGGGCCAACCATTTACACCCGAAAGAGGAATCTTTTAACTAAAAGCACAAAACACCAGCTCCCTCACCAATATGAAAACATATGGTCTTCACCACAGTAAATTCTTAGTATTGAATTTATCAATACAATTATCTTTGCAAAGAATGAACACTAACACACATTTTTGAATTTCTACTATTTTTTATTAACACAATAGAATGAACATAAGGTCTTCACCACAGTAGACTCTTGGTATTGAATTTTTAAATACAATTATACGTTATCAAAGCGCTTACATGAACGTAGAATGAACATAGAATGTAGGAATACGGTAATGTCTGAATGTTCAATGCAACAAGACTTGTGTGAAATGTTCAATATTTATGCAACAAGACTTGTTTGAACTCGTCATCGTCTTTCCGCCCCTGGTGCGCGTAGATGAAGGTGGCAATCTGTTCACGTGGAAATCTGGGTGGACAGGCAGCTTCCAATGCCTGGGCAATTTCCACCTCGTTCACGCCCTGTAGTGCCTCAGTGATGAGCGCGTCTGATGGTATACTATTGTCCATACACGTATGCGTGTTGAAGAGCCCGTTCTTGTACCCACAGCCTGCACATTGCTGGATACGCAAGTGTCGAATGCGAGGTCTGAGATGACCCAGGAAGGTGTCGATGTACTTCTTATAAATATACTCAGTCACCTGGTGAGACAGGACTTCATGAATTTCAGCTGAGACTCTGCAGCTTCCGCCACGCAGGTATTTTCAGGTTGACGCCCTGAGAACAAGGAATACGCTTTTGCGTATCTGACCTCATTTTCCATTTCCGAATATGCACGAGGAGCATGTTGTTGAATGTTGAACAAGTGAGAAAGATGTCGTCACCCACATAAAATTTCGCTTCGTCGCTCCCCTGGTGGTCAACCACCGCATCGATGGCGTAATAAATGGCCTGCACTTTTATCCAGGTGTCCAACGTCAAGGCGATATGCTTAGCCGGCTTTTCGTTCCAGGACGGTGCGTTAAAATGCACTTCCTCTTCTTTGACACTCACAGTCAGATAGGGAGAAAGCTCCCAAATGTTGGTCTGGGTCGCCTGGTAGGCCTGCTGGATAATGTCATTGATCTCCTGTACAGACATAGGAGGTAGAACATCTTCTTCTTTAGCTTGCTCAGACACTTGCTGGGGCCTTGGCTGAAGCACTTGCTCAGGTATTTCTAAAGGTGTTAGTCGGGGACGTTTGGCATTGGGTTTGTTTCCGGACTCCTGGTGCGTACGTTTGGTAGCTGTACGCTCTTCGGCAATGTCCATGACTAAGATATTATCTTCTGAATCCGGGGCTTGAAGTAGGTCTGCTATTCCTTGATTTTCCGTCTTCTTCAGCGCCTCCACGAAGGCTTGAAATGCATAGGGGCCACGGCGCAGTAGATCGTCGATGAGGGCTCGGTTTTGTCGTGAAGTGGTCTTCTGCGCCATGATATCTTCGACACCGGGTTTGAGTATTATGTTCCCCACCATAAGCAGATCACATAGTTCGGCCACATGCTGCATCTCATCAATGAGGCGAACACGGTTCTGTAGAAGCTTAGCTCGGTGGGATGGCTCCATGACTGTGGGCTCAGGCTGGTCCGGTGAGTAACTGCTAGGGTGAGATAGACTGGTGAAGTTCCACTGATCAGGTAGGCTCATGACGCAGTAAGTAGCTCCTCTCGCCCCAGGCTGGTCAGGTAGGCAGGCAGACAGGCAGGCTGGCTGGCTAGCTGGCTGGTCTGTGGTCCGGCAAAGTGGTCAGGAAGGCTGTTGAGTGGTAATGTGCCAAAGAAGTGGCTCATTGGAATGATCAAACCAATATACAAGGGAAAGGGAGATAATAAAGACCCAAATAATTATAGACCCATCACACTGCCAAGCTGTCTTGGGAAGCTATTTACGTCGATTCTCAATACAAGATTAAATGACTTCTAGTCCACAGGTGTACTCAAGGAGAACCAGGCTCGCTTCCGAAAAAGATATTCCACAAACGACAATATATTTGTTATTCATGCATTATGTGAACTACTGAAAGCAAGAAAAAAGAAATTATTTTGCAACTTTATTGACTTTAGTAAAGCGTTTGATACTGTTTAGAGACATGACCTTTGGCAAAACTTACTGAAATACGATGTCAAAGGAAGAATTTTCACAGTAATATTCAATACGTATGCTAGCATTGAATCATGTATACTCTATGATGAATAGAAATCAGATTTCTTTGCCTGTAATATCGGATTACAACACATAAGGGAAGTGGGAAGAGTTGCCGACATACTGACTGCGTCACATGACTTCACAGAACAGTTTTCTGGTAAACCTTTTCTAAAGTACATACCAAGAATCTAACGACTCGTAATATGTTTTGTATCTCAGGTACGTTTTATTGTACCTGTTCATGTGGCAATTTGAATGATATGACCACACGGCCCCTAGCACCGGCAAGAGCGGTATTATATACAAATCTAGAGAGCTATGATGGAAATGCTCTGACAACTCGTATACTGGTAATTGGTGAGCTGTTTTGCTTTGACAACTCGTACATTGGAGATTGGAGAGCTGTATAGTCGTCAGATGTAAATGTCCGACAAGGCGAAAATTTATCGCCCATACTTTTTTCCTGTTTTCAAATGACCTCGAAGGTTTTCCTACTGCAGTACATGTGTTCTGGTGTTAATAATAATGAGCTTAGTAGCGATCTATTTCAGTATGTGCAAATTTTAGTCTTACTGTATGCAGACGATACCGTTATATTAGCCAAGAATGAGAAAGAACCCCAACATAATTTAAATATTTTAAAATATATTGTGATCAATGGAAACTGAGAATCAATACCGTCAAAACAAAAGTAGTTATATTTGGGGCTCCATTACTTGGAAAGTTTAGTTTTTCCATAGGCAATGATAATCTAGAGATAGTTGATCAATGCAACAGTGCTGGGTGAGCTTTATATCTTCTCCATTGTAAAATTAGAAAATATAACCTATCTATAGATCTGCAGCTTATTTTATTCGACAAAATGATTATCCCAATCTTATTATATGGGTGTGAGATTTGGGGAGTAGCAAACACGAATCTAATCGAGAAATTTCATTTGAAGTTCTTAAGAAATATTTTGTCTGTTAGAAACTGTACGCCTTGTATATGGTATACGGTGAACTTAGGAGATACCCCTTAAATATTCTGATTAAGAAAAGAATGGTGGGATTCTGGGGTAGAATTATTGCAGGCGGCGATAAGCCGAAGCTGTCTTACATCTTATATACAATTCTGTTGTACGATGTATATACCTGCATAAGTGGATAACTTCAATACTTCAATCAGATCTATATTCGAAGAAACTGGTATGAATGATATTTGGATGTCACAGAACTCACATACTCTAAACCTCACCAAAACTAAATGACAACAAATATTACAGGATCAACATTACCAATTTTGGCTCGAAAGTTCTTCCAGTTCGACGAAAGGCCTCTTATACCCAAAAATCAAAGAAAAAATCTGTTCAGAGAATTATCTTATTCATTTGGACCCCAAACTAAGAATCGCTTTTACTAAATTTAGAACTGCTAACCACAAGTTTCTGATTGAGATTGGTCACTGGAAAAATAAACCACGAGAAGAAAGACTATGTGAATTATGTGACAATAAATCTATTGATGATGAATACCATTATCTGCTAATATGTCCTTACTTCAATAATTTACGAGAAAAATATCTAAATAAGTATTATGTTACATACTCATCCTTGTTTAAGATGATTGATCTCTGCAGGACAAAGCACATACCCAATATGATCAAATTATCGAAGTTCATGTTCTATATTATAGACCATTTCTCCAGAAACCAAAACTGAATTATACCACACATGTTTCATAAAAAAAAATCGACTCAGCATGATCAAATACGCAGTTAATACTGTAGGTTAAAACGAACTAAATGACGTCACTTCCGCCAAAGGTGGATGTTCGTGGTAAGCATATCCCACATTAAATTACAAGTGCCTAGTCCGTCATTCATAATCCAGCCGTCGTCCATTAGAGAATATCCGCGTCCATAATCCAAAGACCTATTCCATCTTCCATATAACAGTATTAGCACCAAATTCAAAAAGACAATCATAGTATACATAAACATAGGCTTGTTTCCTGCAAGAGAGAAGCGGTCAACAGTTTTCAATGATGCCGGCAAGACATCATGATGTTCCAAAAATATCAAATCCGTATCGCTGATCAGTATTCTTAATCCGTAATATTCGTTTTAGAGTCGTTATCCAAAAAAAAGATGTATCTCAATCACGCTTTGATTGTGACTGTTCATATGAGCACCATGAGGATATTGAAGTACATGTGTTCATACGGCCCCTAGCCCCGGGTTAAGCGGAATTAGACACAAGTTACGAAACGTAGCACCATAGATCTTGCACGCTACGTTCGTACTTTGCTATCAGCATGCGATATGTATCGCCAAATTTGAGAAACTTTGAGTGGAGGCGCTTGGTGGAATAGCCCTGTTTTGCAAGTTTCTGCAACAATGTTTTGTGACGTTGATTAAATGCTCAGTTGTGTTATTACTGGATAATATCATAACTAACTTTTATTGTGTTTCGCTAACTTGGTAAGTGTCGATTAATTTCTGAAAAAATTGTGACAGTCGCCAGCCTGTGTTCTTTTCAGGACACAATCAAACAACGATACCCACGTGACCAGCTCAGACGGTTGAAAAGTGCTCGTCTCAGAAGGCAGTTTACGTTATCAAAAATCAATTGGACATGAGTGTAGTTTGGTACATTCCACGTGAAGTGGGAGGAGTGGTAATCAAACACATCAGTGTGTAGTTCCGGGCTGAAGTACAAGGTCAGTTTTTCAGGGGCGAACTGAACCTGTTTAACCTCGAACGTAATGGGACAAAACGTTACTTCATTGTTTCCTGTAACTATATAGCTTACTTTTTGTATCGTGAATGCAGGTGATAGACAAGGGTAGATATTAACCATTTATACTCATGATACACCAGTTAACTCCCTTGGTCTAGAATCTATGCAAAAATACTAGGACCCCCTATATAAAGTATTTCGATTGCGGACCGAAAAGTTATATAATTCATATGCATATATGTCATCTCTGTGAAATACTCCCGTGTAAAAATTAGTGTTTGACTGTTCACCTTATTAATTCGATGAGCACTCTTCTTTTTTTTTGCTTTTTTGCTGTTTCTCTCGTTATGTATTATGTATGATGTATTTTTCCCCCATACACCACCGAGAGTGGTCCGGGCAAAATAAAATAATCTGAAATCTGACCTGAAAATCGACGTATAATACAGCCGGACCATCAGTTAACTAAGCCCCACCCCAGGTGCCTGACAAATATACCGGAGCATACTACCAGATCATCAATCAACTGAAAACACACCAGGTACCTAACAAATACTTCGGGCACCCAACCACGCCATCACTGAACTGCCCCCCCCCCCCGCATCCCACCAGATACCTAACAAGTATTGGCGGCATACAACCAGACCTTCAATTAACTAAAAAGCTCAGTGCCTAACAAATACTAGAGCATACAACCAGATCATCAATTAACATACAATCAGCCCGTCAATTAACTGACGAATATACTGGGGCATACTGCCAGACCATCAATTAACTGAAAACACACCCCATCCCAGCAGATGTCTAACAAATACTGCCGGCATACAACCAGACCTTCAATTAACTGAGAAGCCCAGTGCCTAACCAATACTAGGGCATACAGCCAGACCATCAATTAACTGACCCCCAGTTGCCTAAAAAATACTCGAGGCATATAACCACACCACCAGTTCACTGAAAACCTCCAGGTACCTAAAACCTACTCAGGGCATACAACCACATCATCGATTAACTGAAAACCCCGGTACCTAACAAATAATCGGAGCATACAACCAGGATCAACTAAATGAAAACCACAGTGCCTGAAATTACTCCGAGCATACAACCAGACCATCGATTAACTGAAACCCCCCGCGCCTAAAAAATACGCCGGGGCATACATCCAGACCATCAATTAACTGACTCCCCCAGGTGCCTAACATATACTGGGGGAATACCACCAAACCATCAACTAACTGAAAACTCCAGTGACTAAAAAATAATGAGCATATAACCAGGCTATCAATTAACTTAACAAATACTGGGGGCATACAGCCACAACACCAATTAAATGAAAACCGCCCAGGTCCCTAACAAAAACTATGAGCTTGAAAACAGACCACCAATTAACTGAAAACCCCAGGGCCTAACAAATACTTGGGGCATACAACCAGGCGACCAATTAACTGAAACCTCCACAGGTGTCTAACAAATACTGGGACATACAACCAGCAGATCATCAATTAACTGAAAACCCGAGAGCCTATTGGGAGCATACATCCAGACCATCAATTAACTGGATTACAAGCGTCTGATCCGCCATTAATAATGCAGCTGTGGTCCATTACAGACTATCCGCGTCCATAATCCAAAGACCTATTCATTATTCTTTTTAGCAGTATTAGCAACAAATTCGAAAAGACAATGATAGTATACATAAATATTAGTAGAGCAATACGGTGAAAATATTGTGCACTTCGAGGTAGGAGCATGACACTTGGCATAGTAGTAGCCAATGATGACCCGATAAATGACACATACAATTTTTTTCCAACATGACCACCAAATCCAATATGGCCGCCATAATAATGACCAAATACTGAAATTAACTTAGTTTATTGTTTGATTTGTGTCAGAAGCCTAAACTTGACATGATGTTAGCTATTGGTGTCTCCGTCATGTTCCATTTAATGTTTTGGGGCGTAGAACACGATGTTCACGTCATCTGTGGTTACATCATCAGTAGGAGTAGTAGTCAGAGTGGGCATTTCAGGGGTGTGAAGGAAGGTGTCTGGGGTAGAGATGGTCCATCCTTGGTCCGAATTGACCATGCGGTGTGTCCACTCGTAGCTCTCTGCATGTAGACGACGAATGGTGTGGTGTTTGTTGGAAGTCTCATTGTGCTACACATGCGCAGTTGGTCAGTAGTAACGAAAGATGTCATTTTGGACGTGGGAAATGGCATGTTTGGGCATTCAATGGACCCATCCTTGAAATGGGCCGGGGGTTCTTAGTGAAACTTTTGCGAGGTAGAGCCAGACTGGCGTGTTTTTGATTGGAAGTCGCGTCAATCTGCGCATGGGCAGTTGGGGTGTAGTTAGTAAAGTGGTCATTCTGGAGGTGCGCAGGGGCATATTTGAGCGATTGAGGGGCCATTTTTCGTCCGAATGCGTCGTATGTGTTGTCAAAGTAAAGCCCTCGGTGTGTAGACCACGACTTGAGGGATGTCCACGTTGTCTGTGACGTCATCGGTGACGTCATTAGTAGGAGAATTAGCCAAAGTGGGCATTTTGTGGTGTGAAGGGAGGTTTTTGGGGTAGAGATGGACCATTCGTGGTTCGAATGAACCGTGTTTTGTGTCATCCTGTAGCTCTCTGCATTTAGACAACGAGTGATAATGTTTTTGTTCGACGTCGCATTGTGCTACACATGCTCAGTTGGGCAGTAGTAACATCAAGATGTCATTCAGGGCGTGCGTGGGAGAGTGTCTGATCGATTGGAGGTCCATTCTTGGTCCGAATGCGTCGTGCGAGGTGGGACTTGAGGGATGTCCACGTCATCTGTGATGTCATTGGTGATGACATCGACATCAGTATGAGTAGTAATCAAAGTGGGCAATTTGGGGTGTGAAGGAAGGTGTTTGGGACAGAGATGGACCATCTGTGGTCCAAATTGCCGGTGAGGCGTGCCCAACCCCCATCTTAGAGCATGGACGCACTAACGATGAGTAAGTACGCATGCGCGCACGCCCGCGTGTGTGTGTGTGTGTGTTTGTGTGTGATAGAGCGTGTATGTGTGTGTGTTAACATCATGCTTAGCTGTCACTCGGAAGACATGGAGGCTCTGAAGAGCCGTTCTTTTCTGTCGCTGAACACAGAGCTGTCAAAGCCACAGGGTCAGGATCAATAGGACAACGACCATTGCGAGGTCCACGAGCCGTCTCCTGTTCCGGCGTGAGCGCTCGTCAAGGATGGCTTTCATAGTCAAGTAGTGGTGGGTGATAGCACACCTCGCCATCGAGTCGAATTTGTCGAGGACCACTTCTGTGACCTCTTCCAGGATCTGGCATCGCCCCTCGTCATCTGCAAATATGGACCGAACCACTATTCCTAACCCATGAATGAGTTAACCACGGTCACATGCTGTAAATTGCGAGTGGCATAGAGATGGGTCTTCGTCATGGCTCTGCAACAGATGGAATGGGGGTGTGGGGTACAGCGGGACGTATTTTATGTGCGCTTATACGTAGCTTCACGGGTCCGTGATGAGTACTATTCTGTTTGGTTAGTCCAATAAGAGCACAACAACAAAAAGGATTACATGTCAATCATTTTATTATCCCCTCCATCACAGCACATCCACGCTGGGGGAACCGCTATGAATGTGTATACAATTCACTTATGTTATTGTCCGTGTCTTGGTCGCTTATTCGTCTGCTCTTGTCAAATCAGAAGTTAATTGTGCTGATCTCACACTGATGTTGTCCAATCAGAAGCTAACCCTGAGAATAAGTATTAGTATAAGTCATGGATGGAAAACGAAGTTGAACACAAACTGCGGATGCCTTTCGGATTGATGGGGCTCAACTGACTGGACCGTTGATGTCGCCGTAAATTATCCTTACGACTAAATGACTTCCTGCAGATCGAACAGGTATACTCACCAACAGGACCTTGTAAAGTAGACTCATGGATGGAGTCAAACGCCAGGCATCCTCAACCCTCAAGCGCGCATGTCGAGGGATTACACTTTGGTGAGTTCACAACTGAATGTGTAGACTGAAGCCGTGTCCGCAGTCCCCACATTGCATGCCTGGATTTCTCAAGGAGAAACCTTTCATGGCACTGTAAACTATTCAGGCGATTAAATGTATCCCCGCAGGTCTCGCAGGTGTACTGATCAGTAGCATCGTGGATGGTAGACTCGTGGCATTGTAGGTCGTGCAAGAGTGTAAAGGACTTGGAGTAATTAAGTGGTACACGAGATCATCGTGGCGTAAGTGGTTGAACCAATGACTGCTGAAAGAGTCAGAACGTTTGCTTTGATAGTGCGCTAGCTGGCGATCTATTTTTAGCACAACCGGTTTCGATGAAAATTCCTGTATACCGCCACTTTCATAAAACTTCCTTACAAATGAACACCCCCACGTTGTTTTCGCCACCAATCGCCGTCCTGCATATCCATCCTTGAATCATGTATGTGTGTGTGTTGGGGGGGGGGTGTACACGTATAAATTGTAAGGTGAGGACCAAAGCTTGAATTTCTTGCTAAGTTTCTGAGGACCGACGTTGCTCCAAGATCCAGAAAGTGGTCCGTGAACTGTTTTTTTTCTTATTGTCCCCCGCCGCAACGCGGCCGGGGACTTTAAAATGGTTCTTGCTTCTATGTGTCCGTGCATGCACGGACATGTCCGTGCAAATATTTCGTAAGCAATAACTTCTAAATGCTTTGTCGGATTCCTCCGAAATTTGGCATCTGCATTCTTTGCGACAAGACGTCTCTTGGTATTACGTTTCAGCAAGATCCGCCTGTAGGTGGCGCCACTGGGGTCTTGCTTCTATGTGTCCGCATTACAAGCGTCTAGTCCGTCATTCATAATCCAGCCGTCGTCCATTAGAGAATATCCGCGTCCATAATCCAAAGACCTATTCCATTTCCATATAACAGTATTAGCACCAAATTCAAAAAGACAAAAGTATACATAAACATAGGCTTGTTTCCTACAAGAGAGAAGCGGTCAACAATTTTCAATGATGCCGGCAAGACATCATGATGTTCCAAAATATCAAATCCGTATCGCTGATCAGTATTCTCAATCCATAATATTCGTTATAGATTCGTCATCTAAAAATGATGTACCTCAGTCACGCTTTGATTGTGACTGTTCATATGAGTACCATGAGGATCTTGAAGTACATGGGCTCATACGGCCCCTAGCCCCGGGTTAAGCGGAATTAGACACATGTTACGAAACGTAGCGCCATAGATCTTGCACGCTACGTTCGTATTTTGCTATCAGCATGCGATATGTATCGCCAAATTTGAGAAACTTTGAGTGGAGGCGCTTGGTGGAATAGCCCTGTTTTATAAGTTTCTGCAACGATGTTTTGTGACGTTGATTAAAATCATCACATTTAACACAGGATCTAGCAAATGCTACTAAGCGAGATATGTATACGCCATATGCAGGTCCCACTGGAATATTACTATCCAGAAAGGGATAGTTTACGATGTCGAAATTGTAATCATCTCTTTTGTCATAAAGTCGACGAGAGAGAATGCCCGCTTCATTTTTATAGAGGTAGAGATCTAAATAAGATGTGCCTGTAGGGCTATCTGTAGTTTCCTTCAAATCCAGTGAAGGTGGATATATATCCTTCACTGCGTCATTTATATAGCGATTATCCACAGCGAGAAGATCGTCTATATAGCGTTTGGTGAATGAGAAGGAACGGGCTTTGAGTGGATCGGTTTTTGAAAGCGCCAGCATATAGTCATATTCATAAGAGAACAGATACAGGTCAGCCAACAGGGGTGCACAATTAGTACCCATTGGAATACCTATATGCTGCTGATATATTGTGTTGCCAAATTTCACATAGATATTTTTAATGAGAAATTCAAGCAACTCTATAAACAAAGAAACATCCCATGAATGATATCTCTTGTATGTAGTCGAGCTAAAGAATGCTTTATGGCTTCCGACATTAATATATCTACGATCAGTTTTCTTGAACACCGATACTATTAATGAACTTATACGGTCAATAAGGTCCTGATGAGGGATTGTAGTATAGAGAGTCGAGAAATCCCATGTGGATACATGTCTGTACGGTATGTGACCTTTAGCATCAAGTTCTTCCGTAAGACATTTTGAGTTTTTCAATATCCACATACATTCAACGCCAGAGTTCTTGAAAATAGTGGCGCAATACCTTTCCCAAAATGCTTTTACCTCCGTGCAAACACTTCGTAAGCAATAACTTCTAAATGCTTTGTCGGATTCCTCTGAAATTTGGCATCTGCATTCTTTGCGACAAGACGTCTCTTGGTATTACGTTTCAGCAAGATCCGCCTGTACGTGGCGCCCCTGGGTCTTGTTCCAATATTTAGTGCATGTCCGTGCATGTCCGTGCAAATACTTCGTAAGCGATAACTCCTAAATGCTTTGTCGGATTCCTCCGAAATTTGGCATCTGCATTCTTTGCGACAAGACGTCTGTTGGTATTATGTTTCAGCAAGATCCGCCTGTAGGTGGCGCCACTGGGACTTGTTCCAATCTTTAGTGCATGTCCGTGGATGTTCGTGCAAATGCTTCATAAGCGATAACTCCTAAATGCTTTGTCGGATTCCTCCGAAATTTGGCATCTGCATTCTTTGCGACAAGACGTCGCTGGTATTACGTTTCAGCAAGATCCGCCTGTAGGTGGCACCACTGGGTCTTGTTCCAATATTTAGTGCATGTCCGTGCAAATACTGAGTAAGCGATAACTCCTAAATGCTTTGTCGGATTCCTCCGAAATTTGGCATCTGCATTCTTTGCGACAAGACGTCGCTGGTATTACGTTTCAGCAAGATCCGCCTGTAGGTGGCGCCACTGGGTCTTGTTCCAATCTTTCATGCATGTCCGTTCATGTTTGTTCTTCGCGAGCGATAACTTTCGAACAATTTGTCGGATTTCTTCGAAATTTGGTAAATGCATTCCCTGCGACAAAACACCGTTGGTGATGCGTTTCAGCAAAATCCACCCGGAGGTGGCGCCACTAGAGTTCATTCCATTATTCCGTGCTGCAAGTGATAACTTAGAAACACTTGGTCGAATTTCTTTGAAATATCCTACATATGTACCTTTCTGGGTAACATGAGAAACGTTGCGGCTCATCGGATTCTCCTCAAATTTGGCATGCATTTACATGTACCATGCCAGGAGCTGTTCCTTGTGATTGCCTTTCGCTCACTTGCGCTCACAGGTGGCACCACCTGGTGGCAACATCACAAATTCGTTTCCGGGTAATAACTTGAGAACTGACCATCGGATTCTTCTCAAATTTTGTATGAATGTACCATGACATAATATGTCGCTTGATAATGCATTTCACTGACTTGCGCCTAGAGGTGCGTCACCTGGTGTCAAAATCTAAATTTGGTTTCTGGGCAATAACTTGAGGACCCTCATCGGATTCTTCTCAAATTTGATATGCAGATGTCCCCACGATACCATGTTCCTTGGGATTGTATTTTTCTCGCTTCTGCCTACAGGTGGCGTCTCCTTGTGGAAAAATTTGTTTCCGGGCAATAATTTGGCAACTGCTCATCAGATTATTCTCAAATTTTGTATTCATGTGACCCACCCCAAATAAAATGAACACCGGTGGGCATCTAGTACCGGCAATAACTTGAGGACCCCTCTTCAGAGTCTCAAAGTTCATATGCCGATACCATGACATGAGATGTCATTTGGGATTGTGTTTTGCCTGCTTGCACCTACAGGTGGTGACTCCTTGTGGCAAAGTCTAAATTTGGTTTCTGGGCAATAGGTTGAGGATGCCTTCATATTCTTGTCAAATTTAGATTTGCAGATAATATGCCATGAGTTGTCTCTTGGGGTTGCATTTCGGTTACATAATTTTCATGCTACATGGTAAAGAAAATATATTACAGTAGCAATCAACATTCAGTCAGCCATTCGGAGTTGATCTCAAAACCTGGGAAGGTGGAAAGACCCCTCTGCTTCTTACGCCTGTGAAGTAGTTGTTGCCATCCTCATGAATATCTTCTGAAACCGACAGCGCTTATAAATATTGCTGCCATTTTGGCGGGGGACCTAGCATCCTCTGGCTGCTTGTTTCTTATTAAAATGCGTTTCGCTTGGCAGCCATCTTGAATACGGCTGTCATTTTACCGTGAAAGACAAAGTTTATTCGTAGCAGGAATTATTTGTTTGGCTTCAGCAAATTATAAGTGCACAATACAGACATAATCCTTTACGCATTGTATGATGATTTACCACTAATTTGACCATTATCATGGCCGCCATTTTGAATTTGGCGGCCATCTTGGAAAATAATTTCACAGATATTTCTTGAAAACGGACTAGAGCGTTTAAAACATGCATCGCTGCAAGTTCACGACCTAGACTAGAACAATAAACAGTATTATTAACAAATTGCTGTATTTGACCATTATATTGGCGACCATCTTGAATTTGGCGGCCATATTGGAAAAAAATTGAAAATGGCTACTATCATGCCAAGTTTCATGTTTTTGCCTAGACGTGCACAATTCGGCTAGTTTTGTGCACCATATTGCTCCACTATATAGGCTAGTTTCCTGCAAGAGAAAAGCGGTCAACAGTTTTCAATGATGCCGGCGAGTGCCCATCGATTAACTGAAAACACACCACATGCCTAACAAAGACTGGTGGCATACAGCCAGAACATGGATTAACCCTATCTGGCCTGGGCTTTTTGAGACCTGTCCAGGCCTGGGGGGGGCCGAAATGGCCCCCTCTAACTATTTTTTTAACACTTTGAGCTAGGGGTCTGAAACTTATCACACTATACCCTTGGGTCAAGCTCTACCAGAAAATGTAAAAAAAATCCAAGATGGCCGCTTTGATGACGTCACAGTGACGTCATTTTTAAAAACGCCATTATTTGGTCGATTTTTTGGTCAGATTTTCGTAATTTTTTATTTTGCAATTTCTCCGCAAAAACTGCATGATAAATTAGCAAATATTAATGTGAAATAAAATAGTATTTGCCCACTTTTCATCGCGGAAAAGCATAAATTTCGAAGAAATATGACAAAAATATCACTTTTCTGCTACCCCATGTGGCCGCCATCTTGGATTTACCTATGATCCTCTGCTCGGGGGGTCATGCAAATAAGCTCAAAATGACCCCAACATGAGAATCTATAAAGTCACGGAGTTTCAGCTCTCCATTTTTTGTTGTTGCGGATATAGCGCAGAAAGTTTGGTAAGGGGGCCATAATGGCCCCATCCAGGCCTGGTAGGGTTAAGTGGTCGATACTTGGTGTGAGGACGAATTGTTGAGGCTTTTGTTGAGGTTTTTGTGCAGCTGGAAAGGGTCACGTCTAGACGCATTGTTGAGCTCAGACAGGCTATTGTAGGCTCTGTCTTGTGCGTTCTTACACCAAGTATAAACCAGTCAAGGTCAAGTGAAATTCCCCTCATGTGCCTAACAAATATTCCGGGCATATAACCGGTCCACCGTTAACTGAAAACGCCCGCGCCTAACAAATACTGGGGGCGTTCAACTAGTCCATCACTTAATTGAACCCCCAGGTGCCTAACATACACAGGGGGGAGAGGGGAGGAGCCTACATCAACACCTTCAATTACTGAAAACCCCAGTGCTTAACAAATACTCGGGCATACAACCACACCATCATTTAACTAAAAAAACCCAGTGACTAACAAATACTCGGGGCATAAATCCAGACTATCAATTAACTGAAAACCCCCGTACCTAATAAATACTCGAGGCATACAACCACACTATCAATTAACTGAAAACTTTTTCCAGGTGCTTTTGTTTTGGCTCTTGAACCGCATTCCTATAGAGAGTAAATCCTCAGTTAACTGCGTTTATTACTTGGTGTAATTTGAGTCATTGGAACCTACACTGCAATACCATAAAATGAACCGTCCGTGGGCAAGGCTTCGGTGTAAGACCTGCCATTGAAAAGGTAATATCCTGGACAAAAGATCGACAATACAACTTGCAGCAGATCCTTTGTCGATTATATTTCGGGAGTCTTACACCAAATCGTTGCCCGTCCGTGGCAATGGAATGAATGAAAAGAGTATAACCCTTGTGTGGGTCCGTGTCACTGGATAGTTGTATGAAAAAAGCCATGGGTGAGTACGTGCGTCCTAGACGCAGGTGCCTTTCCCCTCTGCTGATGCCGGGATGACAGGCACAGAGCGATCCATTGGCCTATCGCCAACGTCGATATAAACATGCAATTGTTCCGACCTACCTGCAAGCACATCCACTAAAACCAGCAATGATATTATGCAGTAATTCCGTGACTATGGACTCTCTACTATTTCTTTCGAGTGAAATCCGGTCAGGAGCGAATACAGAAACACGTCCGTGCTCGACATCTTCTCTAAAATTATGACGGGAAACACGCCGATGCAAGAAAACGTGCGGTAAACACTGGTTTGTTCAAATTGCAAACCTAAACACGTGATAGGTCAAATCGACTCCTATCGCACGGGCTAATAAAATGTCGAACACGAATAGAGGCATCGAGTCCATAGTGAAAGATGTATTTCCGTATAATTTGAACAAGGGACAAAAAATCTTACTAAACAATTTTTGCAATAATCACAATGTACTATGTATTCTTCTGACAAGATTTGAGAAAAGTCATTGCTTCCAACTATTGTCACTAGTGCTGGAGAGAAAAAAAAGGAAAAAAAAACTATTATACCGGTAATATGAAAAAGGGCAATTCAACCACCTGGATGAATCCCATGAACCATCTTTACCTGGTGTATTCGGGAATTGTCCAGGGGGGGGGGGGGCGGGGGTCTCCCCAATATGTTCTTTATCCCTTGAGCTAGGGGACTCAAAATTACCCCACTATGGCCTTGAGCCAAGCTGTAGCAATAAATGCGAAAAAAATGACAAAAATACTTAAACTGGACACTTCGATGACGTCACATTGACCTAATTTTTCAAAGAGGTATTTTTGTTCGATTTTTTGGTCAGATTTATTTATTTATGTGTTTTCTTCATCAGATCTTTAAGATAAATTAGTAAATAATACTGTCATGTGAAATGAAATAGTTCTCCCGTACTATTTCTGGCAGTAAAGTAGGAATATTAAGGAGAAATGTCAAAAACATCATTTTTTCTGGTTCCACACGTGGCCGACATCATAAATTTACCCATGATCCTGCCCACTCCCCCCCCCCACCAGACCTGGTCGTGCGCTTCAATTTTCTTCATGACGCACAGTATTTATTGCAGCTACAACCTAAAGAAAATCACATAGTTTTTGAGGTATCTCCGTTGCAGAGCTTTATGATGGATTTCATTCGGAAATATACCGGTATTTGGTCTTGGAAGTTTTCTGTGTCGCCATATTGAAAGTTGGGGAAATGACCACAGGAACTATGCTGGCCTTCGCTGTACAATTCAGTCGGCAGCGATTTGGTGTAAGACTCACGAAATATAATTGACAAAGGATCTGCTGCAAGTTGTATTGTCAGTCTTTTGTCCAGGATATTACCTTTTCAATGGGAGGTCTTACCATTCTGTCTCTTTGACAGCTGTGGATATTCAGAACTGAGGGGCAGTTCTCTGTTCTTCCCTCTGTTCGACATTTTACTTGACCGTGATCGTTGCATGGACAGCCCGTGCGATAGGAGTCGATTTGACCGATCACGTGTTTAGGTTTGCTATATGAACAAACCAGCGTTTACCGCACGTTTTCTTGCACCGGCGTGTTTCGCCTCATAATTTTAGAGGACATGGCGAGCACGGACGTATTTCTTGCGCTGTGAAACTTACCTTCACATACCCTATTGCTATCGTGTTCCTACGCGACTGGTCTATTGTAAAACCTCACCACAGAATCAAAACAAAATAGTCCCTGTAATGCCCAATGCCCATGCGCGAGTACACAGAACTCTCTCTGTCTGACCACGTAACTTCCTTCTTTTTCTCTACAATCGTAGTGATCAGACGTAGTTTCTAAGTGCTCTCGTAAAAGTTTCAAGATCTACATCTGTAATACCACGGAATTCCTTTCTCATTACTTTGGATTACCTACGGAGATTTACTGGGATATTACCTAGATGAAGAGAAGGGAATATTACCAAATTCCTGGATTCGATTACCTACCTGGACTTCAACTATCGTCAGGAAGTATACTTGTCGAATCATAAATAAAGATGGCGTCCGTGTTCTGTGTTGTTTGTGGACGATCAAAACCCACGACGGATCCGCATTCAGCTTGTCCGCCGTGTAGAGGGGTCTGGTGTGATCAATATGCGAAGTGTGCAGAATATGAGCTTTGGCCCGACAACGTATTTGAAACATATCTTGTCGGTTCATATGCCGGCGAAATTTTGCCCCCGCCCGGCTTCAAAAGGCCGAGAGCTTGTTCGCCTCTCCGTCTCGCTCTTCTGTGAGCGAGCCGGACGAGCCTGTCTCTCTTGATATGTCTGTGATGCATGATATGGATGTGTCTTTATCTAATAAAATGCCGAATGTTGTGAGTATTTCTCCGCCTCCTAACACTGATTCTTTTCTAGGGAGCAAGGTGGGGAACAAAGATGGCGGTCGTCCCGTAGGTAAGTCATTGCGCGGGACGCCCTTGACCTTGACGGCCACCTTCGATCCCACATTTGTGGCGTCACTTCCGACCGAGGGTCCCCTGTTCAGAATAGTGAATCCGGAGAGTGTGACTTCTACCCCAGTCAAGGACCCGTCACTTCCGGAGAATCTCTCGTCATCTCGGCCCAGCCCATCTTCGTCTACACTAACTACGGAGATGTCAGCTGTCCCAGCGACTGTAATATCACATCGTCCAGTGCAGTCTACGGTGATTATTACTCCTGTTTCCGATTTTGCTGAATCGCGCCATTCTCTTTTGAATGTGCCGAGATTGTCCAGGGCGCCGTTACAACCTCCGTTGTCAGCACCTTCTCAGCTTTCTCAACTGGAACATCAACAACAATTCATCACAGCTCATCGCCGTCTACACAAACTACGGAGATGTCTGCTGCATCTGTAATATCACGACTTCCTGTCGTCGGTGATTATTACACCAGTATCCGTTTTTGCTGAATCTGGCCGTTTATTATTGAATGTGCCGAGATTATATAGGGCTCTGCTGCAACCATTGTCAGCACCCCCGCAGCTTTCTCAACCGGTACTACAACCACGTACACCTGGGTCCAGTTGTGACTTCCGGCCTACGTCTATTCCGGGTTTCTCGGATATCTTCATGCAACCTCTTACATCATACCTTCCGGTCTCATCTTACCTTCCGGTATCATTGTCATACATCGGAACTTCCGCTTCTGTCCTTGCGCATGTTCCGACTTGGGCAACTACATCCTTCTACAGGCTTGCTGCAACTTTTGATGTTCTGTTACGTAATCGTTGTATGGTGTTCCGGTTCAACCATCGATGTATAGTTCTCCAGTTACGTCATCGATGTATTGTGTTCCGGTTACGTCATCGATGTGTAGCGGACCGGCTGATTCTTACACGGCTCCGACGTACTCTTCATTTCCTGTTCGTCATGCGTGTACAGCCCTACATCATATCCTGTTGTGGCTTCTGTAGTTCGACCATATTGTGTACCTCGTCGTGTGACTTCTCCTGCTTTATTCTTCTGTTGTCACATTCAACTTCCGGTACATCTGGTGTTTACTTCTGTTCTCCATCTCCGTTTCCCAGACGGGAGGTAAAGGTTGCACATCCGCATCTGCTGTTATATACGGCGCATGTTTCAACTTACGTGGCTTCAGCTTCCGATTATACAGACATACGATATATCATTGATCTATTTATTCTACGATAAAGGATAAATACCTGTTTCATCGGGCTGTTTATTCTACGATAAAGAGTTACATGCCTACTCATCTATAATCAGCCATTGTATCCCCCCGTACCTGTTCGGAAGAATGGGGGGAGGGCCACGTCGTATCCTGTTGTGTCGGTCGCTCAGCCACATCCGGCAACGTCGAATGTTATTAGCCATCAAGGTCTTACATCACATTCGACTTCCGGTTATGCAGATTTTCACTTTCATCTCTAACCTGTCTTGTGTTGGCGAACGATGTCGTATGATTGTTGTGTGTCGTGACAGAATCAGATGGCAAAAAAAGGAAATTTACTCGAGGTTTAGTGCTGTTAATTTTACGTTTTATAGCATTCTGTTGTCTGTTCATATACATTGTAGTGTGGAACGGGAACGGCACAATGCCCGACAAAGTGTTTGCTGCCTTGAAATGAACATTCGACGATGTGTCTGCATGTCAACGTTTACTAACCAGTTAGTATAGCGATCTCAGTAGATAATGAAAATGGTAGAAAGGATAATCCTTTACTTTAAACTTGATAAACTTTATCCCAAATGTAGAAACAATTTATCACCACAGATCACATACCTGCTTGCAGGAACCAATGGCCCAAGGCCTAACTATACTATTAAATTGAATTGTATTGGTTAAATGTCATGAATAAGTACAACTTTCCAATATTATCTCTATTTCCAACTGATAAATATTATCTATCTCCTTTGTATATTTAATATAGAATAAGCTATCCTCCTCATACAAAAAATCTGCTCTATTTTGCACATATTCGAAACAAGGATGGGTCCAGATGCAGTGCATACCCAGACATTAATTTTAACTGATTATAGAAATGAAAGCAATTAACGTTATCGGTGATTCTAGTCCACAAGGGCTGCTCAAACAGTTGTTCAAAGCAACTTTTTACATCGTAAGGGGGCTAGGCGAGGAGTTACATTTCGTGTACTCACATGCACATGCAGAAAGGGAAGCATTTAATTCCATGGTTGTTGTGTTTTACTATCCGCAATGCGCGGTTAGCTATCAATGCGACAGTTTCGCTATGTGCATCTCACCCAGAAGTCCACTAATAGACAAGAGCAGAATACTGCCGAACAAATTATGTAATGCGATGGAATAATGTACATTCGAAACCCTTTGTCATTATAAAAGTAAAATGCTAATGTTGGAAGTTAACGCTGTTGTAAGAACCGTAATACTGTTCGTATATTTTTCAACATATAAATTTGCCACTACTAAATGTGGATTATGCACGTAATAGACTAAGTGTGTGTTTTTTTTGTTTTTTTTTTGTTTTGCTACATGCATATCAATTATGTCTTTGATTCTCCTCACAAGTATTCCTTTTTGTATAAACTTGTTAGGTAAAATATATTAAACAGTTAAAATTCCCTGCTAAATTCGTCCATTATTCTGATAGTATTAATATTATTGTTTCATTCGCCCCCATGCCATGTATGCATATATGTTATTGTTATCTCTATACTCTGTAACTGAGTAACGAGAATAAATTTAATTCAATTCAACAATTATATTGTTAACATAGTGGTATACTGTAATATTTTTATACAATGACCAATGCAGGATGTATCGACAGATTTGCCTGACTTTAAATACAATAGCTAAACATAGTTGATTAAAGTCATCCCTAAGCCACGTAAGTGATCGGATGAACAAAGGATATATATTCCAAAATAATACTTATACCGTGCTGGATGCAAAAATGATATCTCTTAATACGAAGTGTAAATTATCCAGTATAATATCAGGAAAAAATATTCCATACACTCCTAACAAATATCAATCTTAATAAATTAAGAATAAACCTTGGAATAAACCATCGATTGTCCAGCTTACTGGGAATAATGAATCGATTGGGCAGGTCCCTGGGAATAAACCATCGATTGGTCAGCTCCCTGGGAATAAGCCATCGATTGGACAGCTCCCTAGGAATAAACCCTCGATTGGTCAGCTCCCTGGGAATAAACCATCGATTGATAAGCTCCCTGGGAATAAACCATCGATTGGCCAGCTCCCTGGGAATAAGCCGTCGATTGGACAGCTCCCTAGGAATAAACCCCTCGATTGGTCAGCTCCCTGGGAATAAACCATCGATTGGTGAGCTCCCTGGGAATAAACCATCGATTGACCAGCTCCCTGAGAATAAACCATCGATTGGCCAGCTCCCTGGGAATAAACCATAGATTGACCAGCTCCCTGGGAATAAACCTTCGATTGGCCAGCTCCCTGGGAATAAACCATAGGTTGAACAGCTCCCTGGGAATAAATCATCGATTGGTCAGCTTCCTGGGAAGAAACCATCGATTGGTCAGCTCCCTGGGAATAAACCATCGATTGGCCAGCTCTCTGGGAATAAACCATCGATTGGTCAGCTCCCTGGGAATAAACCATCGATTGGTCAGATCCCTGGTACTAAACCATCGATTGGCCAGCTCCCTGGGAATAAGCCATCGATTGACCAGCTCCCTGGGAATAAACCATCGATTGGTCAGCTACCTGGGAATAAACCATCGATTGACCAGCTCCCAGGGAATAAACCATCGATTGGCCAGCTCCCTGGGGATAAACCATCGATTGGTCAGCTCCCTGGGAATATATCAACGATTGGCCAGCTAGCTGGAAATAAACCATCGATTGGCCAGCTCCCTGAGAATAAACCATAGATTGAACAGCTCCCTCGGAATAAACCATCGAGTGGTCAGCTACCTGGTAATAAACCATCGATTGACAAGCTCCCAGGGAATAAACCTTCGATTGGCCAGCTCCCCGGGGATAAACCATCGATTGGACAGCTCCCTGGGAATATATCAACGATTGGCCAGCTACCTGGGGATAAACCATCGATTGACCAGCTCACAGGGAATAAACTTTCTATTTGCCAGCTTCCTGGGAATAAACCATCGATTGGCCAGCTTCCTGGGAATAAACCATCGATTGGCCAGCTCCCAGGGAATACACCATCGATTGGCTAGCTCCCTGGGAAGAAACCATCGATTGGCCAGCTTTCTGGGAATAAACCATCGATTGGTTAGTTCCCTGGGAATAAACCATCGATTGGCTAGCTCCCTGGGATTAAACCGTCGACTGGTCAGCTCCCTAGGAATAAACTATCGATTGGCCAGCTCACTGGGAACAAACCTTCGATTGGTCAGCTCACTAGGAATAAACCATCGATTGGCCAGTTCCCTGGGAATAATCCATCGATTGGCCATCTCCCTGGGAATAAACCATCGATTGGTCAGCTACCTCGGAATAAACCATCGATTGGTCAGCTCCCTGGGAATATATCAACGATTGGCCAGCTCCCTGGGAATAAACCATCGATTGGCCAGCTCCCTGGGGATAAACCATCGATTGGTCAGCTCCCTGAGAATATATCAACGATTGGCCAGCTACCTGGAAATAAACCATCGATTGGCCAGCTCCCTGGGAATCAGCCATAGATTGAAGAGCTCCCTCGGAATAAACCATCGAGTGGTCAGCTACCTGGGAATAAACCATCGATTGACCAGCTCCCAGGGAATAAACCATCGATTGGCCAGCTCCCCGGGGATAAACAATTGATTGGACAGCTCCCTGGGAATATATCAACGATTGGGCAGCTACCTGGGAATAAACCATCGATTGACCAGCTCCCAGGGAATAAACCTTCTATTTGCCAGCTTCCTGGGAATAAACCATCGATTGGCCAGCTTCCTGGGAATAAACCATCGATTGGCCAGCTCCCAGGGAATACACCATCGATTGGCTAGCTCCCTCGGAAGAAACCATCGATTGGCCAGCTTCCTGGGAATAAACCATCGATTGGCTAGTTCCCTGGGAATAAACCATCGATTGGCTAGCTCCCTGGGAATAAACCGTCGACTGGTCAGCTCCCTAGGAATAAACCATCGATTGACCAGCTCGCTGGGAACAAACCTTCGATTGGTCAGCTCACTAGGAATAAACCATCGATTGGCCAGTTCCCTGGGAATAATCCATCGATTGGCCATCTCCCAGGGAATAAACCATCGATTGGACAGCTACCTCGGAATAAACCATCGATTGGTCAGCTTTCTGGGAATATATCAACGATTGGCCAGCTCCCTGGGAATAAACCATCGATTGGTCAGCCCTCTGGGAATAAACCATCGAATGTCCAGCTCACTGGGAATCAACCATCGATTGACCATCTCCCCGGGAATAAAACATCGATTGGTCAGCTCCCTAGGAATAAACCATCGAATGTCCAGCTACCTGGGAATAAACCATCGAATGACCAGCTCCCAGGGAATAAAAAATCGATTGTCTACCTCCCCGGAGATAATCCATCTATTGGCCAGCTTCCTGGGAATAAACCATCGATTGGCCAGCTCACTGGGAATAAAATGTCGATTGACCAGCTCCCTGGGAATAAACCATCGATTGGTCAGATCCCTGGTAATAAACCATCGATTGGCCAGCTCCCTGGGAATAAGCCATCGATTGACCAGCTCCCTGGGAATAAACCATCGATTGGTCAGCTACCTGGGAATAAACCATCGATTGACCAGCTCCCAGGGAATAAACCATAGATTGGCCAGCTCTCTGGGGATAAACCATCGATTGGTCAGCTCCCTGGGAATATATCAACGATTGGCCAGCTACCTGGAAATAAACCATCGATTGGCCAGCTCCCTGGGAATAAACCATAGATTGAACAGCTCCCTCGGAATAAACCATCGAGTGGTCAGCTACCTGGGAATAGACCATCGATTGACCAGCTCCCAGGGAATAAACCATCGATTGGCCAGCTCCCCGGGGATAAACCATCGATTGGACAGCTCCCTGGGAATATATCAACGATTGGCCAGCTACCTGGGAATAAACCATCGATTGACCAGCTCCCAGGGAATAAACCTTCTATTTGCCATCTTCCTGGGAATAAACCATCGAACCATCGATTGGCCAGCTCCCAGGGAATACACCATCGATTGGCTAGCTCCCTGGAAAGAAACCATCGATTGGCCAGCTTCCTGGGAATAAACCATCGATTGGCCAGCTTCCTGGGAATAAGCCATCGATTGGCCAGCTCCTTGGGTATAAAACATCCATTGGCCAGCTCCTTGGGAATAAACCATCGATTGGTCAGCTCCCTGGGAATAAACCATCGATTGGTCAGCTCGCTAGGAATAAACCATCGATTGGTCAGCTCCCTAAGAAAAAACCATCGATTGGTCAGCTCCCTGGGAATATATATCAACGATTGGCCAGCTCCCTGGGAATAAACCATCGATTGGTCAGCCCTCTGGGAATAAACCCTCGAATGTCCAGCTCACTGGGAATAAACCATCGATTGACCAGCCCTCTGCGAATAAACCCTCGAATGTCCAGCTCACTGGGAATAAACCATCGATTGACCAGCTTCCCGGGAATCAAAGATCGATTTGCCAGCTCCCAGGGAATACACCATCGATTGCCCAGCTCTCTGGAGATAAACGATCAATTGGCCAGCTTCCTGGGAATAAAACATCGATCGGGCAGCTCCCTGGGAATAAACCATCGATTGGCCAGCTCCCTGGGAATAAACCATCGATTGGGCAGCCCCCTGGGAATAAAACATCGATTGACCAGCTCCTTGGGAATAAACCATCGATTGATCAGCTCCCTGGGAATAAACCATCGATTGGTCAGCTCCCTGGAGATAAAACCTTCGATTAGCCAGCTCTCTGGTAATAAACCATCGATTGGTCAGCTCACTGGAAATAAACCTTCGATTAGCCAGCTCCCTGGAAATATATCAACGATTGGCTAGCTCCCTGGAAATAAGCCATCGATTGGCCAGCTCCCTGGGAATATACCATCGATTGGCCAGCTCCCTGGGAATGAACCATCGATTGGCCAGCTTCCTGGGAAGAAACCATCGATTGGCCAGCTCCCTGGGAATTAACCATAGATTGACCAGCTCCCAGGGAATAAATCATTGATTGGTCAGCTACCTCGGAATATGCCAACGATTGGCCAGCTCCCTGGACATTAACCATCGATTGAGCAGGTCCCAGGGAATAACCCATCGATTGTCCAGCTCCCTGGAGATAAACCATCAATTGGCCAGCTTCCTGGAAATAAACCATCGATTAGGCAGCTCCCGGGGAATAAAACATCGATCGGCCAGCTCCCTGGGAATAAACCATCGATTGGCCAGCTCCCTGGGAATAAAACATCGATTGGGCAGCTCCATGGGGATAAACCATCGATTGATCAGCTCCCTGGAAATAAACCTTCGATTAGCCAGCTCTCTGGGAATAAACCACCGATTGGTCAGCTCACTGGAAATAAACCTTCGATTAGCCAGCTCCCTGGAAATATATCAACGATTGGCCAGCTCCCTGGAAATAAGCCATCGATTGGCCAGCTCCCTGGGAATAAACCCTCGAATGTCCAGCTCACTGGGAATAAACCATCGATTGACCAGCCCTCTGCGAATAAACCCTCGAATGTCCAGCTCACTGGGAATAAACCATCGATTGACCAGCTCCCCGGGAATCAAACATCGATTTGTCAGCTCCCAGGGAATAAACCATCGAATGTCCAGCTCTCTGGAGATAAACGATCAATTGGCCAGCTTCCTGGGAATAAAACATCGATCGGGCAGCTCCCTGGGAATAAACCATCGATTGGCCAGCTCCCTGGGAATAATCCATCGATTGGGCAGCCCCCTGGGAATAAAACATCGATTGGCCAGCTCCTTGGAAATAAACCATCGATTGATCAGCTCCCTGGGAATAAACCATCGATTGGTCAGCTCCCTGGGAATAAACCATCGATTGGTCAGCTCCCTAGGAATAAACCGTCGATTGCCCAGTTCCCTGGGAATAAACCATCGATTGGCCATCTCCCAGGGAATAAACCATCGATTGGTCAGCTCCCTAAGAAAAAACCATCGATTGGTCAGCTCCCTGGGAATATATATCAACGATTGGCCAGCTCCCTGGGAATAAACCATCGATTGGTCAGCCCTCTGGGAATAAACCCTCGAATTTCCAGCTCACTGGGAATAAATCATCGATTGACCAGCCCTCTGCGAATAAACCCTCGAATGGCCAGCTCACTGGGAATAAACCATCGATTGACCAGCTCCCCGGGAATCAAACATCGATTTGTCAGCTCCCAGGGAATAAACCATCGATTGTCCAGCTCTCTGGAGATAAACGGTCAATTGGCCAGCTTCCTGGGAATAAAACATTGATCGGGCAGCTCCCTGGGAATAAACCGTCGATTGGCCAGCTCCCTGGGAATAAACCCTCGATTGGGCAGCCCCCTGGGAATAAAACATCGATTGGCCAGCTCCTTGGGAATAAACCATCGAATGATCAGCTCCCTAGGAATAAACCGTCGATTGGTCGGCTCCCTGGAAATAAAACCTTCGATTAGCCAGCTCTCTGGGAATAAACCATCGATTGGTCAGCTCACTGGAAATAAACCTTCGATTAGCCAGCTCCCCGGAAATATATCAACGATTGGCGAGCTCCCTGGAAATAAGCCATCGATTGGCCAGCTCCCTGGGAATAAACCATCGATTTGCCAGCTCCCTGGGAATGAACCATCGATTGGCCAGCTCCCTGGGAAGAAACCGTCGATTGGCCAGCTCCCTGGGAATTAACCATAGATTGACCAGCTCCCAGGGAATAAATCATTAATTGGTCAGCTACCTGGGAATATGCCAACGATTGGCCAGCTCCCTGGACATTAACCATCGATTGAGCAGGTCCCAGGGAATAACTCATCGATTGTCCAGCTCCCTGGAGATAAACCATCAATTGGCCAGCTTCCTGGGAATAAACCATCGATTAGGCAGCTCCCGGGGAATAAAACATCGATTGGCCAGCTCCCTGGGAATAAACCATCGATTGGCCAGCTCCCTGGGAATAAAACATCGATTGCCCAGCTCCTCGGGAATAAACCATCGATTGATCAGCTCCCTGGGAATAAACCATCGATTGGTCAGCTCCCTGGAAATAAACCTTCGATTAGCCAGCTCTCTGGGAATAAACCACCGATTGGTCAGCTCACTGGAAATAAACTTCGATTAGCCAGCTCCCTGGAAATATATCAACGATTGGCCAGCTCGCTGGAAATAAGCCATCGATTGGCCAGCTCCCTGGGAATAAACCATCGATTGGCCGGCTCTCTGGGAACAAACCATCGATTGGCCAGCTCCCTTGGAATAAACCGCCGATTGGCCAGCTCCCTGGGGAAAAAACATCGATTGGCCAGCTCCCTGGGAATAAACCATCGATTTGCCAGCTCCCTGGGAATAAACTCTCGACTGGTCAGCTCTCTGGGAATAATCTTTCGAATGGCGAGCTCCCTGGGAATAAACCATCGCTTGGCCAGCTCCCTGTGGAAAAAACATCGATTGGCCAGCTCCCTGGGAATAAACCGTCGATTGGCCAGCTCCCTGGGAATAAACCATCGATTGGCCAGCTCACTGGAAATAAGCCACCGATTGGCCAGCTCCCTGGGAATAAACCATCGATTGGTTAGCTCCCTGGGAATAAACCATCGAAAGGTCAGCTGCCTGGAAATACACCTTCGATTAGCCAGCTCCCTGGGAATAAACCATCGATTTGTCAGCTCCCTGGAAATAAACCTTCGATTAGCCTGCTCCCTGGGGATAAACCATCGATTGGCCAGCTCCCTGGGAATAAACCCTTGATGGGCCAGCTAACTGGGAATCAACCGTCGACTGGTCAGCTCTCTGGGAATGGACCGTCGATTGGTCAGCTCCCTGGGAACAAACCGTCTATGGGCCAGCTCACTGGGAATTAACCTTCGATGGGCCAGATCCCAGGGAATAAAGCATCGATTGTCCAGATCTCCCACAGTAAACCATCAGTGAGCAGCTCGCTGGCAAAAACCACCAATTGCCGATCTGTCGACGTCACTGGAGCTTCTGAATGGCACAAGCTCCATTACTGGTATTTCTGCATAAAAATGTTTCGGGTATATTTGATTTGAATTAAAACTGCATTCACCGGATATGAATATATAAATTCCAGCAGTTATTATTCTCAAGTCAAAGAATTGTACAGCGTGACCAATGTTTTACATTAACAACAATGACATACTATCCCTGATAACAGACCTTTAGTCACGAAGATACTGATATGGACATCAAAGTGAACGACCGAGAGGCATATATTCAGTCGTTAACGTAGTAAATGGCGTTCATTTCCAAGCTCTTTTGGAGCTACAACATCATGATTGCTATTTTCTTCAAAACAAGCTTAATTTCCTGATTGTCCAGCTCCCTGGAGATAAACCATCTATTGGCCAGCTTCCTGGGAATAAACCATCGATTGGCAAGCTCACTGGGAATAAAATGTCGATTGGCCAGCTCCCTGGGAATAAACCATCGATTGGCCAGCTCCCTGGGAATAAAACATCGATTGGTCAGCTCCTTGGGAATAAACCATCGATTGGTCAGCTCCCTGGGAATAAACCATCGATTGGTTAGCTCCCTAGGAATAAACCGTCGATTGGGCAGTTCCCCGGGAATAAACCATCGATTGGCCATCTCCCAGGGAATAAACCATCGATTGGTGAGCTCCCTAGAAAAAAACCATCGATTGGTCAGCTCCCTGGGAATATATCAACGATTGGCCAGCTCCCTGGGAATAAACCATCGATTGGCCAGCCCTCTGGGAATAAACCATCGAATGTCCAGCTCACTGGGAATGAACCATCGATTGACCAGCTCCCCGGGAATAAAACATCGATTGGTCAGCTCCCAGGGAATAAACCATCGATTGTCCAGCTCCCTGGAGACAAATCATCAATTGGCCAGTTTTCTGGGAATAAAACATCGATTGGGCAGCTCCCTGTGAATAAACCATCGATTGGCCAGCTCCCTGGGAATAACCCATCCACTGGCCAGCCCCCTGGGAATAAAACATCGATTGGCCAGCTCCTTGGGAATAAACCATCGATTGAACAGCTCCCTGGGAATAAACCATCGATTGGTCAGCTCCCTGGAAATAAACCTTCGATTAGCCAGCTCTCTGGGAATAAACCATCGAATGGTCACCTCACTGGAAATAAACCTTCGATTAGCCAGCTCCCTGGAAATATATCAACGATTGGCCAGCTCCCTGGAAATAAGCCATCGATTGGCCAGCTCCCTGGGAATAAACCATCGATTCGCCAGCTCCCTGGGAATAAAACATCGATTGGACAGCTCCCTGGGAAGAAACCATCGATTGGCCAGCTCCCTGGGAATAAACCATAGATTGACCAGCTCCCAGGGAATAAATCGTCGATTGGTCAGCTACCTGGGAATATGCCAACGATTGGCCAGCTCCCTCGACATAAACCATCGATTGAGCAGCTCCCAGGGAATAAACCATCGATCGTACAGCTCCGTGGAGATAAACCATCAATTGGCCAGCTTCCTGGGAATAAACCATCGATTGGGCAGCTCCCGGGGAATAAAACCTTGATTGGGCAGCTCCCTGGGAATAAACCATCGATTGGCCAGCTCCCTGGGAATAAAACATCGATTGGCCAGCTCCTTGGGAATAAACCATCGATTGATCAGCTTCCTGGGAATAAACCATCGATTAGTCAGCTCCCTGGAAATAAACCTTCGATTAACCAGCTCTCTGGGAATAAACCACCGATTGGTCAGCTCACTGGAAATAAACCTTCGATTAGCCAGCTCCCTGGAAATATATTCACGATTGGCCAGCTCCCTGGAAATAAGCCATCGATTGGCCAGCTCCCTGGGAATAAACCATCGATTGGCCGGCTCTCTGGGAACAAACCATCGATTGGCCAGCTCCCTTGGAAAAAACCGTCGATTGGCCAGCTCCCTGGGGAAAAACATCGATTGGTCAGCTCCCTGGGAATAAACCATCGATTTACCAGCTCCCTGGGAATAAACCCTCGACTGGTCAGCTCTCTGGGAATAATCTTTCGAATGGCGAGCTCCTGTAAATGGCGTAAATGGCGTTCATTTCCCAGCTCTTTTGGAGCTACAACATCATGATTGCTATTTTCTTCCAAACAAGCTTAATTTCCTGACAAAACTACCCAGACATATAAAAATGGGATACAAATCAACAAAAGACACAATAAAACCATTTATGCGTTATACTGGTGGTCCAATAGTGTGACAGGACTGACAAAAAGGTTGGCATTTCAGATTTTACAGTTGACGAGCGCAAAGTGCACCACGATTCCTCGCGCTCACCTCGCATAATGGGGAAAACTTAACCTTGGGAAGTTCAAAAACAAATCTCCCTATGTATTTAGTGTTGTGGCTTCTAATTGGTACACAGGCATTGTCTGCAATATTTGTGTAACGAGTATGATAATCCCCATTTTTTCATGGATCATCGTCTCTTAACCTGTTGACAAATACTGAAATATAGAGAGCCTTGATATGTCGCGTAATCCCAGGTTTCATATAGCTTTGCGGATTTGTTTGGGAAAGTACACTAACGTGGTTTTAGTTGCAATTGCTACATGTGCATCGTATTCTACATTGCTACAGGTGTCACCTTATTGGTCTCCTCAAACTTATACTTTACAGAGACATAGCGAGGAGAAATATATCACGTTCATATTCCACGAAATTGTTGTCAGGTTGGATAAACCCGGATCTCTAACTTTTAGCAGAAACTTATGAGCGAACGGAAACTGTCGTCACAATATGACATAGTTGATATGAACAGATGTGTACCATCGCAGGGTACGATGGTATACGACGGTATAGGATACACTACTAATATACCCCTTGTCAGGCACTACCCGAAATATGGGCTGAACCTTGGACACATGTGGATGATTTATACATTCATATATAGGCCTATGTTTGTCAAGTGTGGACGGTGTATTTATGGCGCATTACTAATCCGGGATTTACAAATATTAAGAAAGTGGAATGATTTTGACCAGTGCCATGATCAGATCAGTTAAATCCTATTTTCAATATACTGGAAGCATATGATGATGGCATCACCATTTCATGGGGATGTATTAATTTATACAAAATCAGTAAAAAGGTGATAACTATTACCCCAAAAAGGTGATGGATTTAATATAGAGCCATCATCCTTTTTATGATAACCTTAAAAAATGATGATCATCACCTCTGAAGAGTGATGAGTAGTGATTGTAAATTTAGGTCATCACCTTATAGCGGTGATGAGGCGACAGCATCACCCTTGAAAGGTGATAACGTCGCCATTGGAAGGTGATAGCTCTAACTCATCACCTTTTGAAGGTGATGGCCAGGTCTGATCACGGTTGAAGAATGATTGGCGGTCATCTTTTTTCTGGCATTGTATTATGGAAAGAATTGTATGTAATTGAAAGCTAGCAGGCAAGATCCAAAACAATATCCGATTCATTCAGTTTATCTCTTAATTTTTAGCATGAACAAGATTTGGTTCTGTCTTGCTTAAAAACGAAAAGATAGTTTCATAGTTGCTCTGTCGGCAGCAATTAATAAAATGAATTTTTGCTCCCCCATTTGGATATGTACGATTGGGGAGCACGGATAGGACATTAATTTATTAACATTGTTATGCAGATTTAATATGCTACTCCCTCCCCCCCCCCGTTGTTTTTTTGCTCTTATCTCCAGAACATAAAAAAAAATTGAGAGCATAAATTCCTTGATTTTTTAGATTAGCATATTAGGGTCGTTTTGAGCCTACATGCATGACCTCGCGAGCAGGGTATCATGGATAAATTCAAAATGGCGGGCAAGTGGTGTAGCAGAAAAGTGATGTTTTCGCCATATTCCTTCGTTTGTTTCCTTTTTTTTTGTTGCTTTTCTGCATGGAAAAGTGCGTAAAATATATTTTATTTCATATCAGAGAACCCGAAATAAAAAATTCGAAAATTCTGACAGACAAATCTTTAAAAATTGCTCTTTTTGAAAATGACGTCACTGTGGCGTCATCATGGCGGCCATCTTGGACGTTTTTACATACTGTTGTAGGTGCTTGCCCCAAAAATATAGTGTGGCAAGTTTCAGCTCTCTAGCTATTGCGATAACAAAAATATATAGGAGGGGATGGGCACTCCCCCCCCCCTTATCTCCGAGGCTGCGGTACACCCCAAATCGCCAAATCTTTTAGGGCTAAACAATGATCATGTGATCGCAATACTGACTATGGAACTCACGCGCGTGATTGAGTGAAATGATTGACTCGTCGGTGGCTAAAGTTCGACCAATAAAATGAAAAAAACATCCTCATGAATATTCCAGAGGTATAATAAAGATGCATAGTTTATATATACACATGGGTATACAACTCACCGAACACCGTATATTATAACGTTACGCCAATCTGTGTTATCCAGTCTGCCAGTCGTGGGCTGGGATTGGATATAGCCACATGTAAGCGACACGAGGGGACCCTATGATGCATTTACAAAAACATACAATACGATGGTAGCACCATTTAATACCTATGGGTCTGACGATCGAGATACATCTGATTACAGATGCATCAATTAAATTCAACATAGGACAGAGAAACTTTTGTTGGGAGTCAGAAAATATACTCCCAACGACCACAGGAAAATTAAAAAGCATATATATATTTTTTTTTCTTAAATCGATCGTATTAAAAATATTTTTTTCTAAGTGTACTTCTCTTTCTTCTTTGACTCAGTTATCTACGATGTCCTGTCTTCCATGGCATAGAATAACAGGGCTTTTATTCTATGTCATAGAGGACAAGGTATGGTAGACAAAGAGAAATACACTTGGAAAACATATTTTTAAAACATCGATTTAAGAAAAAAAAATTAAATTCGATTCAATTATGAAAATTACTAAATATATATAAATAGATATATATTTTTTTGTAAATATGTAAATTTATATATATTTATTAATTCTCCATAATAAAAAAAAAATGAATAAACGCAGACATCGACCATAAAATATCCCACAGACCAGGTAACTGTGCCAACTACGGAGTGAATGTCGATATGGGGTCAACGGAATGCAACTGCAGGACAGTGGGTCCGATGTGCATGCAACTATATGAATACATCTTTGTTAGATTTTTTTTATATTTAATTGAGCCAAAATTTAGTAAGCGAGAGGTGTAAGAAATGGAACTTTATGGTGAACGAATTGATTGTCTCTCTTGTGGTCAGCTTAATAGCATTGGTTTCAAAAAATATAAAAAATTGGTCATGAGAATATAAATGAAAATTATGAAACTGAATGATTAAAATTGGTAGATTCCGAAAATGGTTATTAAGATCATACAGAAAATTTAAACAAGTATATTGTACTGAGAAATATGTAACCACCATATCACGTATATGTAAGTCGCATAGGTTTGCTTTGACCAAGTTCAAGATGGGCGTAGCTCCAACAAATTTAGAAACCGGACGCTATAACCTTGATATAGTAGATACAATTTTTAACAATGGAGGATGACTTAACATACGGATTGATGTTCGAATTACAATTTTATGCATATTTCATGAACGATCTCTTATCTGTGAGCCTTAGCTTAGTTAGACTGAGGGTGAATACTGCCTAGAATATTTGTATATGTATATTGAGACGAGAGGCATAATTTTGCTTAAGTCGAATAAAAGAATTGAATATTCTTACATATATGTTACCCCATTAAGACATTTTATTTACAGTACTGTTATGGGTTTTTTTTGTTTTCTTTATTTATCTTTACAATATTTTTTTATTAATTATTGCCCTTATGTAAAGTTTTAGATATAGTGCGAGTCTTAAATGACTATGTTTTTATTATAGGTTTATTTTAATGTGTGTATGCAATGGATGGTGAAATGTACACTGATTTGATTAATTCCAATCTGATTGCAAAGCTAATCCGGGAAAGAGGGGGCTACCGCCCATAGTTGTGTTGTTTTAACACAATTTTGTTCTAGAATGGTTATATATATTGAAATAAACAGAATTTAGTGTCGAGTTCAACACAAATTCATGTTAATTTTAACAAAATTCGTGTTATTATTCAACACAATTCTGGCGTTAAATGGCTTTAACATGAATTATTTCGCAGTGTATACCCGTTCGAACAGGCTCAGGAAAATGGTCAACACTTGACTGAACTTAGGGCATATGTGTATACACATGGGCGTCAGATCTGAGAACATGGAGCCGGCCGTGCTCCATAGAGAATATATACTTCCTTGCAAGAGAGACTGATGAACGTTCAACAGTTCCCGATAATGTTCACGAAGTTCAGTTGATTCCCCACCCTTATTCGGGCATGCAGTGGTATGCTTTTTGAAGTGGCGAACCACCCACCTCCCCGCTCCCCCCCCCCCCATCTCTGTTCGACTGTTTCCCAACACAGTTGTGAAATTATCCTGTACCAGGCTTCTTCAGCCAGCGTCCTGTCTGACATAAGGGCCAATTATTTCTTAAAGGATACGGGCTCTTTGAAACGGAGACAGACATGTAACGTAATGCTTAACCAGTTACACTCTCAAAACGTGTGTGTACAAACAGCACACAAACTTTGTACAGTCCAAAAATAATCTGGCATATAGTGGTGTGTACGAAATGCATACATTTATCTGTATTTTTCTACATTTTTTTATGCGATGTAGACACTAATGTGTACAAAATATATCCAAGAATGTGTAAAGAATGCACACAGAAACGTGTTAAAAATAAACCCAATTATATTCCGCAAATGATCAGTTCTGAGGAGAAACTGTATTAAATAGACTAAATATGGCTACTCACTAAAATAATTAGATTTGAAATCCAATCTATCATATTGGAATTAGTGACCGATCTTTTATCGGATTGAAAATATTCAATCTATCAGATTGAAAAGGATAAAATGAATCTGTTGTAGACAGAAAATTTCATCCACGAAATTTTCAATCCAATAGATGGAATATTGAATCTAATAGATTGGCCATTAATTCCAATCTCATAAATTGAATTTTCACTCCAATTATTTTAGTGAGTATATTGACATATTCAGCTCCTTTCCATCATTTATGAACCTACGTGTTTTGTTTTGCTCGCCTGGGTTTGTTTTGGTTTAATTGGGCACCCCATCGTAGTACAATGGGCCCTGATCATAGAGAGTATGCCGTGCAAGCCGTTCCCCAACACCAGCCGGCACTGTGGATCAGCACCGATAAGGGCCAACTGGCAATCGTCGCGATTTGAAACGTCTTATAAAATTCAACGCCGAACCCCAGTAATTAAAATCAACAAGAAAAACCCCATGTTGTCTTCTTGATAAAATACAAGTGATTAATATATAAAATCAAATTTATTGGGCTTGAAATATAAGGTATTTCGAAATGATTATACGGGTATGTGTGGGGGATATGTTAGTCCCCGATAAGCAAGGGAGATAACCAGAAATTATACACAGAAACGGTGTATATATTTTGAGAACAGATAGTACACAATACCCTTGAACATACAAAGATACACAGTGGTCTGGTGTGTTCACATATTGACACAGTGGCTCTGAGAGTGTGGCACAGTGAATAGGGGAATTATTTAATGAAATATGAAATTTTCTTAGCTAAGATGATATAATAATGTTCTTGACCAAATTCCGCGCTCTACCTTTTTGCTTATTTTTCATATGAACTCTTAGTCTTAATAATACCCAAGTTATCATGTCGTCGTTCGTTCCTAGACTACGTCATGCTTCCTCTTATTGAATTTATACATGTTCGAGAACAGAAGACTGGGCCATACGGCTCATCCGGCAATAAAACGACCTCTGCCCACTACTTTTTAGAGTTCGGCAAAGAGCCAGATAGAGGTGAAGAGATGATGTATCTGTAATCAGTCTTCAAACATCAACGGCCGTTTGAATTTTTACCAGTACGCCATCACCGTACAGGTGGCATGATCGGTACGTTGCGATACATGCCTAACACATAACGCGTACGAATAGTATGGCGGTAAACAGGAGAAATTCAATCTGTTGTTGATGTATGAAAACTGGTAGCAGACCCATCAGCTCCTCACGGCTATCGAACTGTTTGCCGAATTCTATTAAACTAGCGGACAGAGAGTGGAGAGAGGTTGCTTTATTGCCGAGTAGAGCCGTACGGCCCATGGATCCTTGTGATACCGGACTTTAAGAGGAAGCATGGCGTAGTGTAGGAACGAATAAATGAATGAAAACTTCGCTATCTTAATAAGAGCCTAATTCGCACTATGGACCTCGTCTATATAAAACAAATATGAATCTTACGAGAGTTATATTTTCCAGCCAGTTACCTCAACCATTGCTATTTTGCCCTCATTTTGCACCCGAAACATCGTTTCCCAATAATGCATCCTCTCACAAAAAAAAATTGATTTTCAAATGTTTCCTGATTTTTTTTTTTATATCCCCGGTGTCGTCGACCTTTGACCTTCCGATCACATTAAGTTTCTCATTTGTCATAAGCGTGAGGTATTCCGGAAGTTCATTAAATCATAATTCACATCCTGTACTGTCCTCTCTTTGGAAAGATTAAACAGTCAGATAACCAAGATACGATACGATGTCGATCAAAAGTCTTTATTTACTTTAGTTCAAGACACTGTGATGATGATCCGTATGTATGTACGCGTGGATGCGTGTGGCTAAAGGCTAAAAGAAAAAGACAGAAAACAATGGAATTACTCTTAGTTGTTAGAACATAATCTGCTTTCAGAATTAAAACTTTCAGTAACATCCCTGCCACAAAAAGACGGACTACTTTCAAATCTGAAGTCCAACGCGAGGCTTCACGCATAAAAAACGGAAGTATTCCTACGCAGACACGAATAATGGCAATGTGTGGCAGAGGTTATGTTTACGTTCACGTGTTTGGGAAAACAGATTTCTCATATGTTTGACATTTAACGTTAACTACACAGATCAAGTGTGTCAAAACAACTGTCCAGACTAGATAATACAGTAATGACAGATTCGGGTAACAGTCTTTAAACAGAAAGGGCGTCCATAAATCTACAGTCAGTTCAGTGTTGTTTCCGCGGGAAAAACAGCCTGCTCAACACGATCAAATGTTCACTACAGTTCAATGTCACTTTCACACATTCCGAACAGTTAAAATTGTGCTACATAGAACAGTTGTCGAATCTTTCAACGACTTATGATCACCACGGAAATTATAATTACAGTTACAGTACTCACACGGTGGTTAGCTGACGCTTGACGAAAGTCACTTGTAGATTTTCAGTTTGTCACCGGCATGGTCTCACTTCGTAGAGAGAACAAAATAACTCTGAACACAGAAGAGTTACACACGTCCACAAATTATATGCACTGAAAGGAGAGTACTTCTACGTGTAGTTCACACGAGATTTAAACAGGTTATGTTTTTCACAGTACACTCCCCGTCTGAAAGCGTATAACACGTTTTCACTAGTTCACTGATCACAACTGTCTGGCGATTATAACAACACAAGTTCGGTGATTGGTCGAAGATGCTCTGTAGATTTTCCATTCCGAGAGATACGAATGATCACTTTGCGAATCTTGCCGTCGTGTCCTGGAATAGCCTTGGTAACGCGTCCTATAGGTCATTTATTCCTATGTAGTTCCTTCTCCTTTAAGAGAACAATATCGTTGTCCCTTATGTTGGGACGCGATTCATTCCACTTGCGTCTGGTCTGCAGAGTCTGCAAATATTCACGCTGCCAACGATGCCAGAACGTGTCCGCTAACACTTGGACACACTTCCATTGGGCCTTGTACAGGTCCTTGAGATCCAAGTCTGCCAAGGGTTGAACAACATGGTCAGTCTTTTGAGTCAATAATGTTGACGGGGACAGGATGGTGGGGTTCTCAGGATTTGATGATACGGGTACGATGGGTCGGGCATTGACGATGGAACGCACCTCTGCCATAAGTGTGCACAGAACTTCATGTGTTAGATTTTTCGGAGACATTTCTTTCAGCATCGAATCCAAGATGTGTCGAGTGACTCCTATCATCCTTTCCCAGACACCACCCATGTGGGAGGAGTGGGGTGGGTTGAACCGCCAAACAATTTCGTTGTCGTACAGAAAGTCCTTGACCGATCTCTGTTCCAAGTTGGTCTGCATATTCAAACTGTTGACAGTTCCAATGAAGTTAGAGCCTTGGTCGGAGCAGAATTCTTTGACCTTGCCTCTGATTCCGATGAATCTCCGTAGTGCATTTATGAATCCTGAAGTTCCCATATCTTCGATCAACTCGATATGAATGGCTCTTGTGGTAAAGCACGTGAAGATTATTGCCCAACGCTTGCTATTTGACAATCCTCCTCTGGTTCGTCTTGCCACGACGGACCAAGGGCCGAAGGCGTCGACACCCACGTATGTAAACGGAGGCGCTAGCTTCAAATGATGGGGCGGTAGATCTGCCATCTTCTGGAGTTCTTGTTTACCACGCACATTCCGGCATGTGACACATTTGTGAAGAATTGATGCAATCAATCTTTTTCCACCAAGGATCCAAAATCCTGCGGCTCTGATGGCACCCTCTGTGAAATGACGTCCCTGATGTTTCAGGGTATCATGAAAGTGTCTCACTAGAAGTGTAGCAACATGATGCTGTCTTGGGACAACTATCGGGTTCTTTTCACTGGTGGGGAATTCGGATCTGCTGATGCGGCCTCCCACTCGGAGTAATCCATCGCTGTCAAAAATAGGATTCAAGGTAAGTAATGGACTTGCCTTAGGTAAGGATGTTTGTTCCTGCAAAGAGGTAAGTTCTTGGTTGAAGGCATCGTGTTGGACTTCCTTCATTATCAGCTGTCTTGCTGCCTGGAAAAGTTCAACGCTCTGGTAATCTGAACAAATATGCCACCCCATGCAAAGATTGTTGTTGCTGTAAGATTGCGCAATGTGTTTCAAATGTGCTATAGTCTTCATCAAGGTTTTCCAGTTAGAGAATCACTCAAATTTTGCAGAGCCCAAGGACTCCTTTGACAGAATGTTTGTTGTTAATGATTTCACATTTGGGCGAATTTCCTTGTCATAGTCGGGATCCACAAGTAAGTACGCCTCATGAACTTGGGTTCCTTGGTCAACAAGATGTGACGGACCAACAATCCAGGCGCTGGTTTCCATTTGAGCTGCTGGGAGTGATCTCGTAGCCAAGTCAGCTGGATTCTTGTTAGTAGCTACGTAAGTCCATTGATCGGGTGAGGTGGATCTCCTAATGCGTTCCACTCTGTTAGAGGCGTAGATATGGAATTTCCTAGACTCATTGCAGATATATCCTAACGTCACCTTACTATCTGTGTAGAAATGAGTCGAGTCTGTGGTGATCTCCAGTTGTTCCAGGATGATATCGTGAAGTTCAACCGCCAATACTGCTGCGCAGAGTTCCAATCTAGGAATTGTATGTCCATGCGTGGGAGCAACCTTCGCTTTTCTAGAACAAATCCAGACTCCCGATTTCCATCCTTGTCTGTTGTTAGAAGGTAGGCCACAGCAGCTATAGCTTGTTCTGAAGCATCCGCAAAGATGTGAAGTTCCTTGCTTACAATGTTGTTGAATGAGGTTCCTGCATAAGTTCTACGTGTGTGAAGTTGTTCCACAGATTTCAAAGGATCCTTCCATTCTTCCCATTCGTTTTGCTGTTCCACTGGGAGTGGATCATTCCAATCCTTTGTCCCGGAGATAACGTTACGTAAGAAGATCTTCCCTTGGACAATGACGGGTGCTATGAAACCTAGGGGATCAAGCAAACTGTTGACTGTCGACAGGATACCCCGCTTAGTGAATGGTTTCTCTTCATTCGCCACCTTAAAGGTAAACGTATCGGATTCTAAGTTCCAAGCCAAACCCAAGCTACGTTGCATAGGCAGGGTGTCAGTTGCAAGGTCAAGTGCCTTAAGATCTTTAGCTCGATCCCTGGGAAGGAATGCGCCCATGACGTCAGGAGAATCAGAGGCGATCTTGTGCAGACGAAGTCTACCATTGCTTCATAGGGCTTGTTGCGTTCTTTTCAGAAGGTCGATGGCTTCAGCAGTCGCGGGCAAGGAAGTTAATCCGTCGTTAACATAAAAGTTCTTCTCGACGAATTGCTTTGAGTCACTTCCGAATTCTTGCTCTGACAGTTGAGCTGTCAGTCGTAGTCCATAGGTCGCAACCGCTGGAGAGGGACTATTACCGAAAACGTGAACACACATTCGATATTCAACTAGTTCTTTCTCAGGGTCATTGTCTTTGTACCAGAAGAATCTTAAAAAATCCCGGTGGTAGTCCTTCACCTCGAAAGAGTAAAACATTTGCTGAATGTCTGACATTAAGGCAATGGGTTCCCTTCGGAATCGAAGGAGGATTCCCAGTAAGCTATTTGTCAAGTCTGGGCCAGACAATAGTACATTGTTGAGAGAGATGCCTTCATACTGTGCGGAAGAATCAAACACTCCCCTAATTTGATCAAGCTTCTGGGGATGGTGCACCCCAAAGATGGACAGGTACCATACTTCCTGGTCTTCCGTGAGAGGAGGGGCCAATTCGGCATGTCGTTGGTCGAATATCTGGTTCATGAAAGTGACAAAATGTTGTTTCTTCACAGGGTTCTGGCGAAGACTTCGATCAAGAGTACGTGCTCTATTCAGGGCTTGTGGTCGATTGTTCTGCAGCCTTTGCCTGTTATGGCGAAATGGGAGTGGAGCTTCCCATTTCCCTCGTGAATTCTTAAAAATATTTGTGTCCATTATTTCCAGGAATTGCTTGTCCTCGATAGATAATCTAGGTTTGTTGTCATCTTTTGTTCTGTTGAACACTGAAGATCCAAGATCATCCTTGTTGCGAGTGACATTTGACGAAATCTTAAAGGAACCAGTTTGACTCGAATCAATATTGCTCTTAAGTTTAAATTCACTCGTGCATGGCTTGAAGATGGAGGGCCGTCCATTTGTGAGCAGATGAGTTTTATTCACATTGACTATGTCGGGTTTGTGGGCTTGCCCTAAGCAGGCCTCTCCAACTATCACCCATCCTAAAGACAGTTTCTGTGTATAAGGACTGTTTCGAGATCCGGTTAACTAATCGTGGACGTGATGAGCTTCAGGGACATCTCTGCCGATCAGAACGAGATTATGGGCTTGATCATCCAATGGAGGTATATGTTGCTTAATGACGTTTAAGTGTCCATGATATTCTGCAACCTCTGGAGTAGGGATTTCATCCCGAACATTTGGGATATCATTACATTCTGTCAGGCTAGGAAGTTCAAGTTGAGTGCTACCGTCGAAGGCTTCAACTATGTATCCTCTGACTCTCCTTCTGGACGTTTGCATGGTACCTGCACATGAGGAAATGATGTATGGAAAAGATTTACCTTCAATGCCGAAAAGTTCGAAGAACTCCGAGTTGGCCAACGATGTGTTGCTCTGGTCGTCCAAGATGACGTACATTCTCTTACTGTCTGCCGGTTTCTCTTCGGGGTATACCTGAACCAGTATAGTCTTTGCACGTGATTTCCCGGTGAAACCGCTGCCGCAAATTTGAGTGCATTTCGAAGATACAGGAGAGGATTGTTGATAAACAGTGTCCGATTTAAGAGACTCCCCGCCATGGACTGATGAAGGTGTGCGCGATTTGTTGCTTTCTTGTTCTGTCACAAGAATGTGCAGAGCTGAAGGGTGCTCTTTAAGAAGTAGTTTCCTCTCATGAATAGGTTTTGCTTTAAATTCCTTGCACTGGTTTAGTGGATGCTTTGTCCGGTGTATCGGGCAATACTTTCCCGGGTTTGGAACATCAATCTTTGATGGTTGTGGTGTGTCCTTTTTTTCTGAAACCTCAGTCTATCTGGTTGTGACCATATTTCTGGAGGTTATGCCAAGTGCTGCGGGTTTTTCCTTTTTTTCCGGCAGCTGTCACTGGGATATCGTACGAGAAGCTTGGGTCATTCTTGATTTTACTCATGTCCCTCATAAACTGTGCAAAATACCAGAAAGGCGAGAAGGATACACTATGGCGACGTTTATACTCCACTGCTCTGTTTGTCCATTTCTCTTGAAGGTGTATGGAAGCTTTCTGACGATTGGGATAACTCCTGTGCTGGCGTCGAAATAACCCAACAGGGATATATAGTTGTCATCCTCCTTGAGAGCTTTAATTTCAGAGACGATATCTGACAGGTCATAGAGTTTCTTGAAGTCCTTGTTGCCAAGCTTAGGGAAATTCTCTAATTTCGATTTAAGGGATGCCTCCACCATTTCAGGGCTTCCATATTTTTCATCAAGCCGGTCCCAAACTCTGTGTAATCCATTCTCAGGATTATGGATGTTGGAGGCCCTTATGCTGAGGGCGTGACGAGACGATTCAGGTCCGAGCCATTTAACCAATAAGTCCATTTGCACGTTGTTGGAGACATGTAACTCTGTCATAATACTTTTGAAACTGGCTATCCATAAGGCATATGTTTTTTGGTTGGTCGTTGAATGTTATCAGTCGTGACAACAGAAGATCTCTTTTCAGTAGAAATCGTGTCAGTTCAGATGTGACAGAGGTCTCTTCTGGGTAACGAGGAGGTCACCAGAATCGAATGTTTCTCCCCAAATTCGCCGTGGGCGGAGTGAATGGAGTCGTATATGGATTCGGTTGTGGGACAGATGTACCTTGGATATTGGTGTTCATGCGAAGATCTGATAAACCCTGCTTGTCTTGCTCCACAAATTATTTCTCATCAAGTGTGGTGTGCTGAGTGTCCATCATGGAAGTTGAATGTCGGAGAACATACTGATTTGTCCTTTCAACAGGATTGTCGGAAGGAAGGCCAATATCTATACGGTTAAGATTTCTACTGCTGCCTTCGCTGTTTGCAGTCTGCAGGACTCGCACTTCAGCCTCGACAGCTGCCGCTCCTTTCTGGTGCTTTAAAAGTTCTAGATCTGCAGCTAGTTGCGCTCCCTTCCGCGGCCAATTTCTTTAATTCACGTTCTCTGACCGCAAACTCCACTTTTAAGCGTGCAGCTTCGGCCTTTACCCTTTTCCTAGACAATGCAAAACTTGTATTTGACAATTTAGAATTTGCACCTTGATTCGATCTTGGTTTCGATTTCAAGAATGATATTTGAGAAAGCCTTTCGAATGCTTCTTGAATTTGGCGATCAATGTTTCTTAGGGCATCGTTTACTAACAGATCTCGGTCTGAGTTTATCGTGAGTCTTTGTTCTAATTCTTCTTACATTCTTCCTGACCTAATTAGAAACTCATTGTAGTTTGAAGCTACCTTCCTGTAATCATCATAGCTCTTGAGAATTTTCTTCTCTTTAGCCCAAAAGGAAACTGATGTCTAAAGGTTGAGACGTATCAGAGACGTTTAGCAATGATTGGTCCACTTTAGTCCAAACAGTTTCTAATTTCTGAAGATGTTCATTTTTAAGACCTTCAAAATGTTCAAATCCTATAGGGTTGAATTGCATAACTGGCTTGTATGCTGAATTAATGGTATGAGCATTACCATGAAGAAAATATGTATTTTTATATGGGTTTTCTGGATGGTTTGGGATCTCGGAAAGACAAAAGGGCTATATCGACGGTCTATTTCCAGCAACGAACGGTCTACTGTGGACTGCAACCTCTACTAATTAATGTTCGTACTCTATTTGATGTATCTGTGAAAGGATTTTCTTCCCCTTGCCATCCCTCTTGGTATTGATCCATTGTTTGTATTTATCTGGTTTATAGAAATCCTGTTTTGTTCTCAATTGCTGTTTAGGTGGTGACCCAATGTCATGACGACAGTTGACGGCGGTCCAGTATACCCGTAGCAGTATGAAGGAAAAGTGTGGTGAGCTCTGTTAAGTGTATCCAGATAACGAAGATACGATACGATGTCGATCAAAAGTCTATATTTACTTTAGTTCAAGACACTGCGATGATGATCCGTATGTATGTACATGTGGATGCAAATGGTAAAAGGTTAAAAGAAAAAGACAGAAAGCAATGGAATTACTCTTACTTGTTAGAACATAATCTGCTTTCAGAATTAAAACTTTCAGTAACATCCCTGCCACAAAAAGACGGACTACTTTCAAATCTGAAGTCGAAAGCGAGGCTTCACACATAAAAAAAACGGAAGTATTCCTATGCAGAAACGAATAATGGCAATGTGTGGCAGAGGTTATGTTTACGTTCACGTGTTTGGGAAAACAGATTTCTCATATGCTTGACATTTAACGTTAACTACACAGATTAAGTGTGTCAAAACAACTGTTCAGACTAGATAATACAGCAATGACAACTTCGGGTAACAGTCTTTAAACAGAAAGGGAGTCCATAAATCTACAGTCAGTTCAGTGTTGTTTCCGCGGGAAAAACAGCCTGCTCAACACGATCAAATGTTCACTACAGTTCAATGTTACTTTCACACATTCCAAACAGTTAAAATCGTGCTACATAGAACAGTTGTCGAATCTTTCAACGACTTATGATCACCACGGAAAACATAATTACAGTTACAGTACTCACACGGTGGTTAGCTGACGCTTGACGAAAGTCACTTGTAGATTTTCAGTTTGTCACCGGCATGGTCTCACTTCGTAGAGAGAATAAAATAACTCTAAACACAGAAGAGTTACATACGTCCACAAATTATATGCACTGAAAGAAGAGTAATTCTACGTGTAGTAAACACGAGATTTAAACATGTTACGTAGTAACAGCACACATCCTCGAAATGGAGTAATAACACAATATTATCAATAATTCCCCTGTTTGAGGGAGTAATACCACAATGTTATAAATAATTCCCCTGTTTGAAGGAGTAATCCCACAATGTTATCGATACTTCCCCAGTTTGAGGGAGTAATAACACAATGCTATCAATAATTCCCCTGTTTGAGGGAGTAATACCACAATGTCATCAATAATTTCCCTTTTAAGGGAGTAATACCACAATGTTGGCAATAATTCCCCAGTTTGAGAGAGTAATACCACAATGTTATCAATAATTCCCCTGTTTAAGAGAGTAATACCACAATGTTATCAATAATTCCCCTGTTTGAGGGAGTAATAACACAATTTTATCAATAATTCCCCTGTTCGAAGGAGTAATCCCACTATGTTATCAATAATTCCCCTGTTTAAGGGAGTAATACCACAATGTTATCAATAATTCTCCAGTTTGAGAGAGTAATACTACAATGTTATCATTAATTCCCCTGTTTAAGAGACTAATCCCACAATGTTATCAATAATTCCCCTGTTTAAGGGAGTAATGCCACAATGTTATCAATAATTCCCCAGTTTGAGGGAGTAATACCGCAATGGTATCAATAATTTCCCTGTGTGAGGGCGTGATACCACAATGTTATCAATAATTCCTTAGTTTGAGGGAGTAATACCACAATGTTATCAATAATTCCCCTGTTTAAGGGAGCAAAACCAAAATGTTATCAATAATTCCCCAGTTTGAGGGAGTAATACCGCAATGGTATCAATAATTTCCCTGTGTGAGGGCGTGATACCAGAATGTTATCAATAATTCCTTAGTTTGAGGGAGTAATACCACAATATTAACAGTAATTCCCCTGTGTTAGGGAGTAATCCCACGATGTTATCAATAATTCCCCAGTTTGAGTGAATTATACCACAACGTTATCAGTAATTCCCCTGTTTGAGGGAGTAATCCGAGAATGTTATCAATAATTCCCCAGTTTGAGGGAGTAATCCCACAATGTTATCAATAGTTCACCTGTTTAATGGAGTAATACCACAATGTTATCAATAATTCCCCTGTTTGAGTGAGTGATACCACAACCTTATCAATAATTGCCCTGTTTGAGGGAGTAATACCACAATGTTATCAATAATTCCCCTGTTTGAGTGAGTGATACCACAACGTTATCAATAATTCCGCTGTTTGAGGGAGTGATCCGACAATGTTATCGATAATTCCCCAGTTTGAGGGAGTAATCCTACAATGTTATCAATATTTCCCCTGCTTAAGGGAGTAATACCACAATGTTATCAATAATTCCCCTGTTTGAGGACTACTTTGAGATTTTTGAACGGTGATAATTTCAGTGTTGAAGCCTGGCATGTTGTCTCCCACAGGTCAAGATCCGCATAGGCCGCAGCTCCTCGGACACCTTGTCGTAAGAGGCGACTAACTGAGGCCCCCGTAGGGTTCCCGGGTGTGAAAAGGAATAGGACTCCACCAGTATGATTCACGGGTGTGAAAAGGAATAGGACCCAACGTCGTTATATGACTGAAATATAATTGAAAGCGACGTTAAATCTCATTCACTCACTCACTCCCACTGTTTAATACTCTTAACCAAGAAATGAATCTTTGACCTACTGACCTCAACTTGTGGTACTTGAGATCTGCGGGACACTAAATAGTTATCCTGGTCAGATATCAGAGAAATCAGTCAAATTCTTGACAAGTTAAAGCACTAAATAACGAATGTCGAGAACAGGAGGAGAACGGGGAAACGAGACTGCATTCCACATAATTTATAGCAACACGATGCAAGAGGTCTATACCGACGATTCGACACAGGATAAGCAATTGGAGAAATGGGAAATTTGAGTGCTGAATTTTACTGTGTCTGAGATACGGGTAAAACGATGGACTAAGACAATCAGCTATACTATACCGGTCGAAATCTCCATCTACGTCATATTCGTACAATTAAAACTCCAAAATTACTTCGCATTCTTAGATGCTGATCCATATGATATTGTTTTTTTTAATATAAAATTTCAATAGCAAACACAGGCCTATATCTATTCTATTTTCACCTCTGGTGTTTTCTCGTAAATATAACATTCTGTTGTACTATATATATTTCACATTCTTCAGCCATCATACGAAATAGATATTTCGATATTAAAAAAGCGCATAATTTTTTTAATGGACGATGGCAGAATATTAAATGTCGGATCTGACGCTTGCTGTAACGTTATTACGAGTGACTATGTTTATGTATAATGGTACTAATTTCCCAGAAAGCGAAGTGTAGCCTTATCACCAATATATAGAAACATACAGGAAATCGTGATACGTTCATTATAAACTGAGTGGAAAATCCGGTAACTCAAGTTGAATCACGTGCACCGTAAACGCTTAGTACTTCAAATGAAACATCCACGCATAGAAACCGAGGGGCATGAAGGTTACACAATTCTGATACTACATGAATGTGTGGTAATACACGGGCAGGTCTGTAATGCTTTTGAGCCCACTTGTCCAGCACAAAAAAATACACAGTCATGGCACTCTAATTCGTGAGAGTTGTCCGATGAGATGTGAATCGTGACTGCACACCCGGTGGTTCTGGAGTTTGGAATACGTGATATATTTCAGAGGAGGGCGGGGTGAAATCATTTATCGTCTCTGTTGAAATAAATATTTTTTTCAAAACCAGGGCCATGTGATAACACTATCATGTAACAAATAAACTTGGCAATGATTAGGCAGTTTAAAATATAACAGTCTACAAGTTCTCCTTATCATTTTAAAGGAATCTACACACTGACCAAACATTGTGGACATATATGATTCAATCGACAACGATTTTGACATTTTTTTTTTAATTTTAAAACCACATATTGGAAAACACAATGGGTACGACGACTATCTACTCAATGCAGGACCTGAATTTCGCATTTATATGTACACCCGCAGCATCCATGTACATGTGACCCACCCCATATTCGACATTAATTTTATATCTCATATCATACATACATATAACACGGGGAAACACAATTTGGGTGTGGCTATAGCCTCACCCCGAGTGACCCTGTCCAAAATAGTTTTCTCTCCAGAGCAATACCATTAAAATAACGTATAAATTGTATCTCTACATCATGCGATTGTTCAGTTCTGAGACAACACATTTTGTACAACGGCAATCCGCTGAATGTAGGACTTGATGCTGATTAAAAAGTTCCACAGCAATGAATATCATGTAATGATACATGTATCTGTATCTGTTTAGTTTCGTGCTCCATACCGTAACAGGTTTTTTTTTCAAAAGGGTGTCTTATTTACCGGCAGCTGTTCAATCTACTGCTCAACATGTGTAATGTTTTTGACTGACCTAGCTCCTCTGGTCTTTCTCCTTTGACAGGGCTGGCGCGTTCAGCAGTCTGATATGCTTATTTTGACTGTGACATATGCTGCCCATCGTAATTTTTACGGTAATACACATCGCTATCGCAGTTAGTAATGTGTGGCTAAGTGAAGAAAACTTGAGCTGGGACGATGATACTGCCCTGGTCTGTCTCATTTCACTGCGCTGGCATGATTTGCGTACCAAAGTGAGTAATGAGCTTATAAAATTATTAAATATGTTGGTATATACATGCAGTTAGACTAACCTTAGCATTTCAATTTTACCAGTTTGTGCATAGGTGGATTGTATGTAAAATAATAACAACAGGATGAAAATAAGTCTGGTTGTGACGTCATTATGACGTCAATCAAACCCATTAAATCTATTTCAACATCTTGATCATAGTACATGTAGGTGTAGCACAGCACTTCTGAACATTTCCGTTATATCTACGACTAAGGCGCTGTAATGGTCTACTGAAGGCCTACCACAACAATGAAAGAACAACGATTGGGCCCTCAGTTTCTATGATAACACCTTGACGTAAACTTTTCATTCAATTGTTTGTCATTTTCTGCGGTATGTGGTCTTAATTTTAACTCTGAATCTATACAAGATGATATAGTATATTGCCACCATTCATTTGAGAGAAGACCGTTTTAAGATTTCATCAAATGCCAAGATTTCCGAGGCCAAGGCAGCCATTTTGAGTTTACTCATTCCCAAGCCTCAGTAATTTCAGTGAAAATAGCATGAAACATTGGTTACAGAGGGTGTGGCTAATTCGATGGAAGGTGGACCCTATTCGTTAGTGCCAATTGAAACGTCATATGACGGCATATCTCGTCGTACGTCGTTAAAAGGCGATATTGAGCCGCACCCTGAGATCTATCATTAAGTATGGTGGTATATATTTAGATAACAGATATTTATATAATTAGAGGTTGGTGGTAGTAAAATCCACATCCATGCCCCAGGCTGAGGTACACCCCAAATCACGAAAGGTTAAGGGGTCCACATATTATGACACCATGACATGAAAGCAATAATTAGGTGGCCCTGATGTGGGCCACCTTAAAAAATAATCCATATATTTAGATATTGAAAATATACTTAAAATATATATGTATAACCACGCCCAATGGTATTCAATGGCTGACATGCAGATGTATTGAAAGACAGACAGGTTTCTTTTCTAAGTTGTTGATTTCTAGAGGGTATTATCGTGTGGCGTCGCCGTGACGTTAACGGCGCATTTTACAGAAGGGTCCAACTCCCTAAATGTACATCCTTTTTTCTAGCTGCAGAAACAGAATCCGGTTATTTTCACAAAGTGACAGCTGCACCAGAAATGTGTACAAGGATGACATCACAGCGAGACGTGCGGGCGTAACGTGCAGCAGCACAAACATCCCTCACAAGGGACTTTTTCAGCCTTTCAGTGTTGGCATGAGAATGTATCTTATTTGTGAATATTGTGTTAGAAATGTACACACAGATTTGGTATGACATCCTCTTGGTCTATTTTTATTTCTTTTTTTTCACACAAAATCCTTGGTTTAATTTTTTGGGGCTCAAGACTGAAACATTTCCCGCAGGAAATGTCAGCCTGATGAACAATCATTCTAATCTGACCTGACCCCGCAGATAATATTACAAAAGTATTTCTAGAGTAGTCTGTAATAGTATATAGACAGTCACTGTTTGGTGTGTGCTGTGGACTTTGCGTGAAATAAACTAGTTTCCGCTTTGCACGACGCCCACGACGCACATAGAACCACAGTGAGTTAATTAGCTTGAATTAGTAAACGAAAGTCCCTGTTCATTACCTCTGTTATACACTTGCCAACAGCATGTATTGGCTGCTTCGTTGACATATAACAATATAAACTGGGGGTAATCCACACTTCAACTTGGGTAACTCCGATACATACATTTGGTTTCTTTCCCTACTTACGTTTCTGATGTATCTATTATCACAGCACCACGAAAATATAGATATTACTGCTGTGATTTTGTAGTCGTTTCACTTTGACCGTTTTTTTTCAGATCCTATTCAGGCTGGAGGGATGCAGGAACATTTTGGACACCCGAAATATTTTCTTACCCCTTGAGGTAGGGGCTGCATCTTATCACACTACTCTTGGGTTAAATTCCACCAAAAATGATACGTCTTCTTTCTGACGAATAACAAATAGACTAGAGACTATATTGTATACAATGTGATATACCAACACAATGCATAACAAATATTTATAGACTGGTTTGCCTGATTTTAACTACATATATTTCATTAACTTCATTAACCTTTTTTTTGAAACAAACAACAAAAACGACCAAAGTAGATTTGCAATTTAGTTCATGGTAAATATAATATGCCAAAACAATGCTGTGCATGATGCAAATACTTTACCTCTTTATACGAAGTGTAAATTAACGAATAAAATTACAGAAACAAATCTTCTAGGCGCTGCCAGGAAACATAAATAAAGAAGGAAAAAAACAGACACGCAATGATAAAATCAGTCCAAAATAATGTATACTATAACATATATAACTCCCTGGTATAATATATACTATGTTAAAGTGAGACCTACATTTTGAAAGTTGTGTTGATATATCAAGATAATTGTTACATTCACGAGAAATCCACGCTAGTACAATATAAGAACCCGCCAAAATTATAGGCCGAATATCAAATGTGCGTCAAATAAAATATTATAACCCTTATCTGGTGATTTGTGACCTGCGCTGCACAGGCCTGCCCATTCTCATCCGTTGAGCTAATGAAATGAAACTTACCACACTACAACACTGAATCATGCTCTACTGGGAAATGTAAGAAAAATCCAATATAGCCACCATGATAAGTCTCAGTGACGTCATTTTCAAAAAAGGCAGTTTTTGGACGTTTTTTGTGTCAAATTTTTCGATATTTCTGTTTATGTGATTTAATCGGAAAAAAACTGCATGATGCATTGGTAAATAATAATCCGTTGTGAAATAAAATATCGTTTGCTCACTTTTCCTCGCAGAGAAGCACAGAGTTTGAAGAAAAATAACAATAACACAACTTCTGTGATACCCCACAGGGTTGTCATTTTGAATTTGCACATGATGTCCAGCACGGATAGTTATGTAAGTAGTCTCAAAATCACCCCGATATGACAAACCTCAAAGTCACGGAGTGTGAGCTCTCAAGACGTTATCGTTCTGTAGATCGGGTTAAAGTGATCGGCAAGACCATTCACTGACTGATCCACTCAAGTGTCAATGAGCAATGGGGGAATGATAGCAAACAACGAACTGGTAAAACCTGTTCTGTCCAGAGCAAACGATACGATACGATACGATACGATACTTTGTTTACTGCACAACTTTGGAATATCATCCATTTCAGACTGACGTAAATGTCTCTTGAATGCGGCAATCATGTTGATATATATACGGAGATAATGTTTGAAAGATACTCCCCAATTTAATTTATAAACCTAACACGGTGTACACTTAACACAAACTTTATGGCATTTTTGACCGCGCCAAGAAGCTGTTTCTGTAATTTTAACCGCTGGTTCACACTGTTCGTATAAAGACGTATCATATCTGTATACCTGCATCTGTTCGCCCCTCCCCCCGTAAATGTGTTGTTACTCCTAAAGCTAGGGGGCTGCAATTTACCAGACTCTAACTTGGGTCAAGATGTAACAGAAAATGTTGGAAAAAAATCCAACATTTCCGGCTCGATGACGCCAAAGTGACGTCATTATAAAAAAAACGCTTTTTTTCTGGTCCATCTTCATGTCGGATTTTTCGATCGTTTATTGATCTGATTTCTTCATTACAACGGCCTGATTAATTAATAATTAATAAACGGCCTGATTAATTAAAAATTAATTAACGGTCTGATTTATTAAAAATTAATAAACGGCCTGATTAATTAATAATTAATAAACGGCCTGATTACTTATAATAAATAATAAACGGCCTAATTAATTAATAATTTATAAACGGCCTGATTAACCAATAATTAATAAACGGCTTGCTTAACTAATAATTAACAAACGGCCTGATTATTTAAAAAACGGCCTGATTAATTAATAATAATTTGATATGAAACAAAATAGTTTTGCCCACTTTTCCATGCAGAAAAGCAGGGATCTTGGAGAAATCTAACTAAAATATCACCTTTGTGTTACTCCCACATGGGCGCCATTTTGAATTTACCCATGATTCGCTCCTCGGGGTCAGGTAAAATAGGCCCAAATTACTCCAGTATTCCCCTTATTTTTGTCGTTCCGAAGATACCGTAGAAAGATTGGGTCAGAAAGTTTAGGTAAGGGCCATGATGGCCACGTCCTCCACTTCTCTCCCCCCACCACCACCAGGTCTGATAGGTTTCAACCGTGTGGATCCTTATATGGACATCAAAGTGAAAGATATATAGGCTTATATTCATCGGTGATGATAGGTGATCAGTACTCTGGGTACCGGTGAGAATCAATCACATTATGAGTCATTAATATCCGCGGTTTCATACAGCTTTGTAGATTTGTATGAGAAAGTTCACTAACCTGGATTTAGTTGCAATTGCTACATGTCCTCTTGTCCTCCATGAATTAGTATCCAGTGATGAAGCAGTGAGCAAATATATAGTTCTATTCCAAAAAGTGCTCTGATAACTTGACTTCACAGAATTGTAGTTCTGAACCAAAGGCTCATATTCCTATAGGGTTAGTATGGATAAATGGGTCTCGAGAGAACGGAACAACGTCACGAGGTGACCGCATTCATATAACAACGGATACATATTATAATTAGAAACAGGACACATACTAATATTCCCCAGGAAGCCCACTTACAACGTCATTTGTGGCCAGCTTTAGAGCTTTAGAGTTTAAATTGTTGGCTGCAGAAGGGCTATAACCAACTCGCCACTAGTTCTGTATGACCCGCTACGCGGGCATGAAGGCATGAAGGTATCAAAATTCTGATACTACAGGGATGTGTGGTAATACACGGACAGGTCTGTATTGGTTTTTGAGCCACCCTTGTCCAGCACAACAAAATACACAGTCATGGCACTCTAATTCGTGAGAGTTGTCCGATGAGATGTGAATCGTGAATGCAGTGGTTCCTGAGTTAGGAATAGGTTATATATTTCAGAGGAAAGCGGGGTGAAATCATTTATTACGCCTCAGAGTAGTTTGTTTGATAGCCGATTGTTCAATTGCCATCCCATAAATAGTTCGAATTAGGTCAGCTACACATCACATACGAATATTCACGTGTTAACGTTACCATAGTGGAACGTGGAATTGACGTAGCCTGTCCTTGAATGCAACGACACAAAGCCGACACGCAAGCAAACGAAGAGCTACTTCGTGCCAATAGCTTTGTGACGTTGCGCCTCAGCGTTTGCATTCAACCCAAAGACGTTGGGCATGCGCGACTCATAGAGCCTGTTTCGTATTAGGTCACGAAATGTGAATCAGTTTAAATTGTCTGACTAAAACAAACCGCATTTAATCGTTGTTGTTGTGGCTTTCTAGGCTTAAACAAAGGCTCTGCGGCATAATAAAATCGTTATGATGTTTGTTTGAGGGGGCATAAAAACTATTTACATGGTCAGTGTGGGGAATTCTTATCGGTTGAAATAAATATTTTTTTCAAAATCAGGGTCATGTGATGACACTATCCAGTAATAAATAAACTTGGACGAATGGGTATATAAACTTGGCAATACTTAGGCAGTTTAAAATATAACAGACTACAAACTCAACTTATTATTTTAAAGGAATCTACACACTGACCAAACATTGTGGGCATATATGATTCAATCGACAATGATTTTGACATTTTTTTTTATTTTTTTATCTTGATACTGAAATTTTTAACCCGCAATTTTTTCCAACAATGCAACTTATTCTTATTTATTACACATGTAGTATAGATAATCCAATAGAAGGCTTTCAATTTGACCACGTGGCTGTCCATTATCTTTCCCGTATTGGGCTGCCTGTGAAAGCTGTATTGGACAGTTTGATGAACCGGTATTGGACGACAGTTAAGGGAGACAACTGTGTCACGTGTTGATCATGTGACTCTCGTCGTCTGCTGTGGGCTTCTCTCGCGTCGCTGCATGCATGGATGTCACGATGTTGATGGAGGGAGAAATAGATAAATTTGTGCAGGATCAAATCCCGAGAAACACAAAAAAGAAGACCAACAACAATGTGAAGACGTTTATAAAGTGGTTGGACTCATCTTTGGCAGAGGAGAAGCGAAATGTGTGGGACATTCCAGCTGCGCAGCTCAACCAGTACATTTTATTTGACGGTGAAAAAGAAGAATGGAGATGATTAGGACGCGGATATTCTCTAATGGACGACGGCTGGATTATGAATGACGGACTAGACGCTTGTAATTGATGGTGATTGAAAAGTCCCACAGCACTGAATATCCTGTAATTATACATGTACCTGAGTACCTGTATCTGTTTAGTTTCGTGTTCCATACAGAAGCAGGTTTTTTCTACCAAAAGTGTGTCTTAACTTACCGGCAGCTGTTCAATCTACTCAAGAACGTTAATAAATTAATAAAGACTTCAACATGTGTAATGTTTTTGACTGGCCTAACTGCCCTGGTCTGTCTCCTTTGACGGGGCTAGCACGTTCAGCAGTCTGATATGTTTATTTTGACTGTGACATATGCTGCCCATCGCACTCTTTACGGTAATACACATCACTACCGCAGTTAGTAATGAGTGGCTAAGTGAAAAAAAAACTTGGGATGGGACGATGATACTGCCCTGGTCTGTCTCTTTTCACTGCGCTGGCATGATTGGCATATCAAAGAGGGTAATGAGCTTATAAACTATATAAATATGTTGGTATATACATGTAGTTAGACTAACCTTGACAATTCAATGTTACCAGTTTGTGCATAGATCGATTGTATGTAGAATAATAACAACAGAATGAAAAGAAGTCTGGTTGTGACGTCATTATGACGTCAATCAAATCCATTAAATCTATTTCAACATCTTGATCATAGTAGGTGTAGCACAGCACTTCTGAACATTTCCGTTATATCTACGACTAAGGCGCTGTAATGGTCTACTGAAGGCCTACCACAAAAATGAACGAACAACGATTGGGTTATCAGTTTCTATGATAACACCTTGACGTAAACTTTTCATTCAATTGTTTGTCATTTTCTGCGTTATGTGTTCTTAATTTTAACTCTGAATCTATACAAGATGATAGTGTATATTGGCACCATTCATTTGAGAGAAGACTGTTTCAAGATTTCATCAAATGCCAACATTTCCGAGGTCAAGGCAGCCATTTTGAGTTTACTCATTCCCAAGCCTCAGTGATATCAGAAAATCGTGCGTGAAAATAGCATGAAACATTGGTTACATACTCGTGTGGCTAAATCGATGGATGGTGGACCCTATCCGTAAGTGCCAATTAAAACGTCATATGACGGCATATCTCGACGTACGTCGTTAAAAGGCGATATTGAGCCGCACTCTGAGATCTATCATTAAGTATGTTGGTATATATTAAGATAACAGATATTTATATAATTAGAGGCTGGTGGGGGTAAAATCCACATCCATGCCTCAGGCTGAGGCACACCTTAGATCACGAAGGGCTAAGGGGTCCACATATTATGACGCCATGACATGAAAGCAATAATTAGGTGGCCCTGATATGGGCCACCTTAAAAATAATCCATATATTTAGATATTGAAAATATACTTAAAATATATATGTATAACCCACGCCCAATTGTATTCAATGGCAGACATGCTTTGGCAATTTGATCAGGGAATCTTCTAAACTTTGCATAGATTTCTTGTAGATATACAGTTACATAATAATAATAATAAAAGTTGACAGAGACATGCTTGTAAGAACGGTAACTTCTCACTTTGGCATTGTGATCAGGAAATCATTTAAACTTTGAATAGATTTCTCAGATATATATAATCATAAAAAAAGTCACTGAGTGGAACAATCAAACAAGAACAAAAACTGAATTTTCCGGTATTCTGATAAGGGCATCATTTAAAGTTTGCTTAGATTTAGCAATATCACACTTCTTAATAATAAAGTTACATGGAATTACAACTCCACCCCCCTTCATTAGGAGCTGGGCATGGTGGGAAGATTGGGGTTGGTTCACCTGTGGGAATTGCTGTGATTTCACCCCCTTCCTCTAGTCTATTCTGTCCGAACAGAACTACCTAAGTTATATGCTGTGAAAATCTTTTCAAATGTCACGTAAAACAGCATCGGCGTACGTTTAAAATTGAATGTCTATCGGTTTCTTATACATTCAAGTATACAAGTTTTTATACACCTGAAATACGACCTCGTTAACCAAAACTAATCCCATACTTTCAATATCATCATATCTTCCCTTTTGTATGTCCAAATATCATTCAAATTAGAGAAAAAGGTAAAAATTGTCCATACAGGGTCAGTAAACATCAAAGAGTTTACTCTCGCCGATAAATCTGGCTTTGTTAGGGGTAGAAATTAGGAAGATGTTAATCTCCTTGAAATAAACATCAATCATTGTCAGAGTGAAAAGGTTGAAATAGTCGTGATTGGCTTGTTATGAGATCTCGTAGAATATCGGCGAACATTTCGCACTCAGTGTTTATAGCGTTACGTCTAGATGGTATTCCCCTGATTTACCATCTTGGTTTATCTAGATTGAATCTCTACAAGAACTATTAGGAGGACTCTCGCTTGTGCATTTTCGTTTACTAAACAGAGTTTAACTATTCGCGTATTACCTTCGATCCAGTTTAATGCTGATTCGTTAAAACCATGTGGCATATACTACATAGCAGCTGCTTGATGAATCTTTGATTTTAGTTGTAAATGTTATTCAGAAAATGAAATGGGAAGGTACAACGGAAAATAAGTTATATAAATTGTGTTATAATTTCAAAAACTTTTAACGTCTAGAATATAATTACATTCAGTTCAATGTTTGCCGCGGTTATATTTGTAAAATGGTCTAAGTTAGAGTTACATAACAGCTTAAATCGGAAAGGGGACTTTAGCATGCAGTAGATCATGGTCGTTGGAATAACAGTGAGGGAGCATATGGTATTTAATAAGTTAAGCCCAACGAGGGCTGGTTGAACCTTGTACGGGCAAGATAATTTATGGGTTAGCCAGCTTAAGCTGACAAAGCTAACCGCGAGGAAGGCAACGTTCAAGGGATTATAAGAGGATTACAGCTGAACAAAGGCTGCGCGATACAGTGTGATGATCGCCACGTTCTTTGCTCGCTGTTAAACGAGCGTGCCAAAAGTGGCGATAGATCACTGAACCCAACGTGAGCAAAGGGACGTTAGTCTAGACAGCTAAGACAAGGCATATCAAAGCGAACGTGAGCAAAATCACGTCAAATGCACAAAATGTCCGTTTCTCACGTTGTCCCAGTTCACAATGTGAGTAATATCTCTCCTAGTTCAAACAGGTACTATTACATGTATTCTGAAGGGACTGTTCATTTATTACCGCCAGGGTGGACCTGGCAATGAAGAGTCCTGTAAATTATGGTCCCCCCCCACAGACTTTCAGCGGCATCTTTTCTGATCCTTCTTCTATACGCGAGGGGTTAATGTTTTCCCCTTCCCAAAAGCTTTTAAAAATTTCATAATTTCATAAATCTGCAATATAAGTGTTCGGAAATTTCAGCTATATGAGATCAATTCAAGCAATCCGGGAGTAGTTTGATACCTACATCGATTTCAGTATGGTAAATGAGGAAATACAATACTGGCTAGAGCAGAGAAATTTTCGGACTCCGTTCCAGTATGGTATGGCCTGTCTGAATTGTTTAATAAACATCAATAAATTTTCAGGTCAGTTTCTAAATTTCAAGGTAATGATTTGAAAAAGAAGAGAATTTGGAACATTTTTTCAAGCTTTCAATGTGACATTGAGACAACACAATATCGACCGAATATGAGAATATTCTCCTGTGAGGATTTCTTATAATGTTCAAACTGAATTTCGTCATAAACTTATATTCAGTTCTGTATCAGATATTCAAACATCAAGTTTATTGGTTGAACACTAGACAATTTATAATTGTTTTTACTGTTAAAAAATCTTTCTGAGTGGGGGAAGGTGATCAGCTTTCTGAAGGCTCTGAACTATTTTTGTCAGTTCTATAAGAAGAACTGGGACTGCTTTGTCCATGTTGATTGCGTTTTGATCACACCCTCGGTATTATCGCTGTAATAATAGCTATGCATTTCATTATTGTGCTAGTTTTGGTAGTCTGACTGAGTGCTACGTTGGTTGGCGGGGGGTGGGGCATCGTTGGAATATAGCGTGTAAGTGTCTGATAATGCATATGTTTTATATGCTAGAGCACATGCTAGATCGGGCCAGTCAAAGTTTCTTGACTGAAGATATGTGTCATCATTCTATTAGTGTAAAATACATCATTATGCTTTCAAACTATATGCTCATATGGACCATGGAGTTAAATAAGGAGGAGAGAGCACTCGGTCAGATCAAAGTGTTCAATGTACGATTCCGCCACAGCAGGGATTCGTTGGATTAGCCTGTGTGTATTTGGGAGATTAAAGCTGGTTCGGTCACGTTCGGTAGTTGTCGGGTTCCCGCGCATGCGCCCCATCGACGTCATCAAAGCTATTATAAGTTGAGTGTATTGGAAATGTGAATTGGTACTTAGCCGCCCGCTGTGCATGCCGCTTGGAAGTGTTGAGTTTGACCATGGAGGGAAAGAGAGATCACTTTGACCCAACAGTGATAGGCACATCACTTACATCGTTTCTATTATAAATTATATTAGGATTTTAAATTTTTCCAGCTTCCATAACCGTGTCTGCAAATATTTTGTGCATAGATTAGAAACCAATGATTTCCAATATATGGTAACCATTTTGTCGAAACATTGTTAGACAAATTTGTCTGTCATGTTATGCTGAGTAAACTTTACGCTTTATATGTACAATAAAAATTAAAATTATAAGGAGTCTCCCGACTTTTGTCGGAAGCCTAAAATAAATCTTTTATGTTTCACCTGTAAATGTTTTGCTCACCCGCTCGCAGAGATTGCAACGGTCCCTGTGAGGCTCAAAACTTGCAGGAGGGAGAGAGATATCGGCAGTCTTGTACTTCCGTAAAGCGTTTTTGTATTTCGTCAGTTTCAAACGACAGCGGTTACAAAGAAATGGTGGATGAACGTCATCGATATCACGCTGGATATCTATGCCACACGCCTGCAAGATTTGTTTCTTGAATTTGTGTTTCGGAACCGGGTTTCTATCGACAGGATACAAGCTTTCGGTCCCCGCACACAAGCGACAGGCTAACCGAAGTTGTTCCACATGCAGGTCCATTTTTCTGCCGTGAGAAAGATTATCTTCGTTGTGCTGAAGGTGTTGCTCTTGGTCAGAAAATTTCGTAGATAAGTTGTCGAACATGTATTTTCAGCTCTTATATTTCAAAATTTTAGCAGCACACGCTCACCGTATACAATATAGAGGCCATATTCATTTGTAATAGATACAGAATGTGTTTATTATGCTCTCCGTTCTCAAATCTTCTTTTTGCCTCAATAATTGGGTAGAAATTATTTTTACTCACCAGGGAACCATTCCTCGTTTTCGTTAACGAGATTGTTTATTTTAGCATAATATGCTTACTTGATCTCAAGCTTTTTAAGTTAGCATAACCATGGAGTTAAATAAGTCTTATTTAACTCCATGGTATAACGTAATTAGAATAAAATGAACTGTTAATATTCGTCAGCATATATAATATCTTTAATACCGATGCCCGTCAAGGACCCCGTCGGGCCAGAAGTGAACTTCAATACACAAGTATTGAAGATCAATTAGCGATTAGCACGCAGGGAGTAAAACGGCCTTGGCTGACTCATTAGTTAATAGCTTTGAGGCAGCGCAAAAGCGAAAAAAGGCCAATCTAGTGTTTACAATATTGCATTTTATTCGAATTCAGGCTTCCGGACCCTAAGATGGTAAAGACTGATATGTACTCTTTTATTTGATCTTTAACGCAAGCACAAAATGTGTCATTTTTGAAATGCGGAAATTCTGTTAATTCGGCAGTGAAAATGATGTATTTTCTGTTTGTGGCAAAATTGCCCATGTACTTTAAATGGGGTTTTTGAGAATTTTTCTATCGTTTATATTTTCAGCTAGTCCAACCGGACCCTCATGTGCTATTCGTTTCCACATTCGCTGTACTTATACCAAGTTCCCTGCAAATTTTTGTCTTGTTGAGAAATGCGGAAGTTGTAGAAAAACGATAAAATATACAAAACGACAGTATGATTCCAAAGTCCTGTAAATAAGCTACGAATGGTCATATTCTGATTAATGAAATATGTTCATATTCAGTATGACTTCAAATTGCCTAATACTTGTGTTGCGCATAATTAATGCATCCTTATTTTTACGTAGAACTACTGCGCATTTTTAATTTCAACTTCCGTTGATGTTTTTCTGCGGTTAATAAGAACCAACGACTCGATCGGCGGAATCATACATTGAACATCAAACGGACAGATCGTGACTGACGGCCACTCAGAATATAATAGCTCTGCGGGCGACCTCACGGATCAGCGACCCGCGGCTGGCCGAGTGCTCTCTCCTCCTTATTTAACTCCATGTATGGACCATGCTCGCGACTAGACCTTCCCTCTCCCTTTCTCTTCTTCCATTAGGAGCCCTGATGAACGTCTTTTCCACAAATACTAATCCATTGGTGAAGCAACGCACTCTATCAATCAATCAACTGGTTTCCTTTGCCCTGTTCCATGCGGAGGACACAGGAGTTAGGCGCTGACGTAAGTCTACCAGTGTGCGTCACTCGGCATCTCGGTCAATCAGGAACCTCGTGCGTCACAGGTCACTCCATATTTGACGATTTGAATGAGTGCCGTCTCGTCGCATGAATATGTAATGCTTTTGGTACTGGCTCTTCACCGATATAGCATGTGTGCTTCGCTGATTGACCATGGTCGGTAAAAAGTAAACCGTGGTGTTCGCGATGATAATATGGACGATGCTTATTACCTAGGGTGGTAGGACTGAGGGTCAGTGGGATGTGAGGATTGCTGAGACTAACAACTTTATTATCTCTCATTCACGATTGACAGTTTTCAGTCAATCAACAGGTTTCAGAATTTACAAAAATGATCATGCTTTCTTACATTCGATACATGATTTGAAAACGGGATTGCTGTTCGATATGTAGACAATGGTGATAAAATGTAAGATTAAATCAACTATATTAGGTTCAGTTTTCATTAATAATAGACGTGCAACAGATTAATAGCTTGTCCGAGAATTGAGGAAGTTCGGTCCCACTGTACACATACCGCCTGTCGTGTTTGTATACCTAAGTCAAAAAATACATGCTATCAACATAAACTTCTTCCAGCAGGAGATTTTTAACCCGCGTCCTCAGAGTTTTGATCGATATTATATATATATTAAGGCCATTTAGAATGTAGGTAACATTTATATCCCATTGTTTTTAGAATGACACTTTCTTGGTAAAGCACAAATACTAGTGCTGAGAGAGTCAGTCCCGTGCGACACTCGGCCACCTCAGCTTCCACAAAAGAGTAAGTTCGGAGGTCGGAATCTAGATTACGTACATTTACTATCCCTCTGATAGATATATAATAGCACAGTTCCTAGAGCCGATATTATATATATACTAATGCCATTAGAAAGTCGGTAAACAATTATATCCAATTATTTTTAGGATGATACTTTCTTGGTAAAGCACAAATACTAGTACTGAGTCAGTCAGTCCCGTGCGAGACTCGAACCCGCGCCCTCAGAGTTTGGCACTAAATCGCCAGCAGTAAATGCAAGTGGCCTAGATCACTCGGTCTCCTCAGCATCCACAAAAGAGGAAGTTCGGAGATCGGGGTCTAGATTACGTACATTTAATACCCCTCTCTGTCTATGCCACTTGCATTTACTGCTTGTGATTTGGTGCCAAACTCTGATTGCGGGGGTTCGAGTCTCGCACAGGGCTGACTCCCCCAGCACTAGTATTTGTGCTTTACCAAGAAAGTGTCAGCCTAAAAATGATTGTATATAAATGTCACCTGCTTTCTAAATGACATTAGTATATATAGGAGAAGACCATTTTTTTCTGAATGGCTGTCTTTCCATTAACAAGCGTCTACTGCTTAGCAAAACATAATTGTCTACAAATTTGTGCTTTAACCTCTTTAATCTCTCTCCTGTTTTCATTCAGACCAGACTTCCTGAACTGTATCTCGGGATCTAGTCCGAGGTTTATATGATCCTTCATCCGTACGACCAATAATTTCTGACAGATTGCCTATCTACGAAAGAAAGAGCGACCTCGGCCGTTCTACAACTCGCCTCACATATATCTGTTGTTGAATAATTTCCCTTCATTGGTCTCCCCGAATCTATCGAGATCCGTTTCGCGGTTCGAACCTCATTCCAAACTGAAAACTGTTGTGGGTTCGTTGAAACAAATGAAATGACAGCGAAGTTATTTACACTAAAACGGACTGGAATTGGGGTTGATCTTGCTAAATTTCAGCTGACAATGAGGGGAAATTCTTCTTTAGTAAATCCAAGTGAGCTGGGTGTTGTAGAACGGTCGAATATGTATAAAAGTAATTCTGACTTGAATGAGGTCGGACAACCCCGTGATCGCTCCGAGTTTGTGCGTTTGGTTGGGGAGAAAACTCTAACCTCAGCCGGACAATCCGTCAAAATTATCTGTCGTGTGACTGAAGGGTCATAGGAAGCTCGGAGTGCTCGGGATCAAGAGTTGGGAGAACAAATCATTCGCAGCAGGGGTCGGACTTTCTTGAATAAGTCTAAAAATGATATAAGATATCAAATCTCCTGAATTCCCTGAATATTTATCAAATAGATGAAACATGTAATGTTGAATTGTGAATCTGGGAAATTTGATACAAACTGGCAGTTCGTCGCCATTACTGGGTTCATTGTCCATGAAAAAAAATAATAAACGAGTATGTTTATCGCCAGCGTCCAAACAAACCTCACCATTTGGTTTCAGATAATCGATTCATTCCGACAGAAACTCTTCATTCAGTTCGGCGAAAATACCAGTCAATGAATAATGAAATAGTCGATGAAGAATGACGTCCCCGAGACAGCTAATATGGGTCGTCATAGGAAACAAACAACCAGATCAGACGTCTTCATAAATATCGCAAACGACGTCGGCTCCACACAACATCTCCTCCTCCGTCTGTCGATATAGATTCTTACTAAAACACTTTCTTATTCTCCAACCGGGCAGCTGTCTACCTTTAGGTTGTTACATTGATAATCTGTAACATTATTTAGAACTTTGTATAATGGCATACACACCAGCGACAAAGTACAGCTTCACCATCCTGATCCTCGTTTTACTGCCACTGGGAAGCTGGCGTACACTCGCATCTGGTACGCACATCGTCTCTGTGTTTTTTTTTTATTTAGTCCATTATAACATTATATTCTATACTGATTAAATAATACTACTATATGGTGTTTCTTTATGCGAGATTTTTGCTTAACTAAGTTCAAGTTTCTTCAGTATTGTCAATTGAGAAATTCCCATTTCGCCATCCATAGTAGGCTACAGTTAATCAGAACAAACGATGCATATGTGCAGCTAAATGAAACAGAAATGTTTGAAGAATAATTTAACTGCTCCAAAAAACGGTGAAGTCTATTATTTGTTTGTTTTCTTAATTTAGAAAACCATTAATCCTAAAACTTTCTCCCCTATATCCGGAACAGCATTTTGAGCCTATCTGCATAACCCTCGAGTAGAGGATCATAGGTAAATTCAAGATGGCGGCCATGATAGGTACCAGCAAAATATTTTCGTCGTTTTTCTTCAAAATTCATGCTTTTCTTCGAGAAAAATTGGACGACGCCTATTTTATTTCACATCAGACTATTATTTACATATTTATCATGCAGTTTTTGCAAAGGTAACACATAAATAGAAAGATCGAAAAATCTACCAGGAAATGCCTGTTTGAATATGACGTCACTGTGACGTCATCAAATCGGTCAGTTTGGATTTTTTTACATCTTTATCAAAGGTATAGTGTGATACGTTTTAGCTTCGTTGCTCAAGGTAAGAAAAAATATTTAGTGAGATCGAAATGCGCCCCGACCCCAGGCGTGGACCAGGCAAGAAAGGGTTACAGTGTGTGCCACATAAGATTTTTTCCTTAAAAATATAAGAAAATATAAGAACATTATTCTTGTGTCACTCCCATTTTTTCTGGGTTTTTTCTGAATAACAAGAAACTAACGTTTATGCCAACCCTAACGTTCAGAAAAGATAAGAGGGCTTACTAATATTCAAGAGACAGCAGAAGGATCTTTAAACTTTTTCTTTTTATCTAGCTGCACTAACTTATCAGTTGTTATGAACCGTTGTGTTATAAAAGGTAAAAAAGTTAAACTTTATTGAAGAATGTATAACACAATTTAACTTTGTTTCACTGTGCAGCAGTTTCACCGTCATGATTGACTTTCTAAAGCGGGTTAGATTGTTGTTAGACTTGCGCTAGGTGAGCTTGTCGTCCTCACAGGGCGAAGAAAACGCATTGTAAATATATATCGTATGCTTCGCAGGCAAATATCCAGCCTTAATGCATATAATTCTGGACAATTATCAGGGCGGGATTCCAAATTGTGAAATTGGGAAATCTTCGAAGCTTATACTCATAAATCAGTTTGATTAAATGTATTTTCCATCCTCGAATCTGATATTCGGTTAGAGGTATTTTCCATTCAGCAGTCCAATGTGGTCGACGAAATTTGTTTAAAATCTTTTATTACACCCGCTGTTTTGAAATTCTGAGAAAATGCTGTTACCCTGGAATAGAAACATAAGACTTTGCTGGAATCAATGTTAGTACCACAATCCTTTTGGACGAAATTTATTAGTTTGGTTTGTACACACGATCCAATAAAACCAAGAGTTTCTTTGTAGATTTTTCTGTACGGAGTTGTCCGCCTTCGAACCCTGACAGCTACACAGTGAACAGAAAATACGTGTGCTTTGAATACGTACACGTGTGGAAGGATCCAGTCGAAGCCAGCGAATACTGTCGTAATCGTGGAGGTCAGCAGGTCAAAATTCTGGATGAGGACACAAATCGGTTTATAATTGAACATGGAAGGTACCAAACGATCGGACAGGAACATGCTTCTGGATTCAAGGAAAGTATGAAGACGGCAAATGGAAATATTACAACGGTGAGTGGGAAGGACATTATGGTATTTCCTCAATTTGTTTCTTCAAGGTAATAGCTAAATAGATAACAAATTGAACCAAAAAGTCCTGCCAGACACGAGTACATTGTGAGCACGGCAAATGAAAGTTTGCTAACCGCAAGTAGCCGACAAGACGGCAGGATGTTTTTCTCATTCCACGCTAATTGCCTTTGCCTGTTTTTCTGAGTTTATCACTGTAATGTGGAAAAATAGTTTGGAACTGTTCCCTTCTTAGTGGAACTTAGTTACTCCAGGCCGCTGCTGTCGGTGCAAGATAGTGTTGCCTAGGGATTAACTTGAATTATATTGTAAATCCGTGATAGAATGATCATTTCAGCATGTATATCGTTGTAGTGATCGCCACCGCTATGAGACATTTGCTCAAATGCTCCCAGTGAGCGCCAATTTACCATATATTTTCCAAAGCAATCCTACGCTGCGAGCGGGGATACGCCCTCTCAGACTCCCCCACCCCCTTTGAGCCTCCTCTCCAGGTTAACGATTTGTCTACGCCCTTGTGACCAGATTATAGGGTCAATTATCGGAAAATGAGCGGAAGAGAATAAGAATCGAATAGGCTGAACAATGTAATTCTGATGCAATAACAGATGTAACAGGCTCTCTTTAGTGCACAACTGTGATAAACAAAATAATAACAATAAAATTCGGTTTTTACCTATATGTGTGCCCGTCCATACTTATGTATAATTAAAATATAAGAAAAATGGCTTGATGCCTTTAAGAATGGTTCACGCTACAAGGCAAACAATGCTTTCCCTTTGAGTTTCCATCTTGTTACTGTTTCAACAGAACTTACACGGAAATTTTTCATAAAAACAAGGGTATATACAGCTTTGTTTCATTGTTGCCTGTGAAGCCGAAAGAATCAGCATATATGCCTGTTCTATAGACAACATATTTTCTCGGCCTGCCCCAGCTGCTGGCCAGTGGTACGCATATTGCAACACACAGCTTCAACATTTATTCGAAAAATGAATACAATATGCTTGACAACGGAGAAATTGAAGAGGATACACGCTTTTGATAACATGTGAATCTGTATGGGGACTGCTGTCTGACTGCTGAAGCCTTACACCCGTGACATCAGCAGAGTTCAGCAGCAGAAATTCAAGCGCTGTATTGAGTTTTGCTCGTCAAATTTCACTACTTTTAAACGGGTAATAGATTTAAGGCTTACATGTTTGAACTTTTTAGATTCCATCGAGAAGGGTAGGGGTGTTTGGAGTTCCCTTAAATAATTCCCCAAAAGAAGTAAAAAATAACGTGCAAAATGTAAATAGTGTGTTGACTGTGTGATATAATTTTAGTTATATATCATATCGAAAATACTTTGTGGACATACTTACATTATTGATAACAGTTAGCAGGTCCGATGATGACGTAAGTTCCGGTGATGACGTACATTCCGGTGTTGACTCCACTTCCGGTGTTAACCTCACTGTTCCTGATTCTTGCTCATGTGCCAATTTTACATTACTATCTCGTTTCGTGCAAGAGTTAAGCAGGGAACTGTTTCCAACAACACCGCTCCTCTGCGGCGCTCCACCTCATGGTAATGCTTATCATTACTAATCCATCATTCATCATTTCTTCTCACTCCAGTCGCCAGGTTTATTGTCTTGGTGGGAAATTTAACGCACAACTTCGGGCATTATAGGTGTTTTTTTCTGGGCATTCGTGCATTTACCATTGTTTATCCCATGTTGAGGTGTTTTACTCCATCTGACGCCCGCGATGCTCATCCACTGGCATCAGAGGAGTTACATATTTGCGCTGAATAACAAATGGTGGCAACTTTAAGATAAAGTTAACTAAGATAGATGATGTCTACTTTGTCAGCACTATGGATATCTACTATCTGCGAAAGCTCTTGACCCTTAAACTTAGTCGTGAAGGTGCCATCCTCCGTTATTCATTACACAGACTAAAACGGCTGCCGCAAATTTTATTTCAGCGGATCTATCATCACAGCTCGCGAGATAGGGGACGGGTGGTTGTTTCATAGTTACCACATGAACAACAGCAATAAAAGCGCGGCTGACATACCAAGGTTACGTCTTAGAATCCTCCGTATTCTAGTTTGAATGTGAGGTGCTGAGAGAAGCTTTCCTCTAAAGTTAATTATTTTTAGTCACCAGACTCCCTCATATTTTCTCACCTCTTACATATCTAACCAACCAAATGCACCCAACCGTCACCGTCTCGTTTTTTTTTTATTGTGACTATCTTCTTCTCTATGTTGTTCTCCACAGGCGAAGAATTCCAGTTTACGAATTGCGTGAATGACGAAGTTCCGAACATGGTAACAGCACAGTTAATGGGATCTGTCAGTGTCCACCCGGCAGTTTGCGCGTTAGACGGAAAATGGATATTTACACATGTCAACACAGTCTCCTATTTTATATGTCAGTACGGTATGTCTTTCCGTCGTTTGGGTATTGAATATCTTGGCAGATACAGAAATTTAAGAGGAACGATTTTAACATAGATTGGTGTGCATTATACACACCACTGAAATGTTCGTTTTTGATATTGCGATAGATGGTAGATATTCAACTGAGTTTGACTCGTTTGATATGGTTGGGAGTTACTCTGAACATCACTTTACTTTTTGTACCAAAACAATATCGATAGAGAAGTCTAAATGTGGAACGAGTGTCTTTAAATACTGGTCGTAAACAGAAGTTTGAAACTGTACACCAGAAGTTTGAAACTGTACATTTATGTCTCCCCAATCTTCGCAGCACAGCTTCGAGCTTCGTATGGCAGCTTGGTGTGTTCGTGTCTTCACCTTTTGGATAATCGCATCACAACATTCGGAATCGCGTCGCAACTTCTCACTCGGCCAATATAGAGGTTTAAACCGTCATTAAATCTTAATATTTTCATTATTCTTGCCAATGATGCTCGTTCGGTATTGTACAACTAGCATTCTTAATTCCAAGAGCATCTCCGCGTTCAGAAGAAGTTGTGGGCTTGAATTTAACGATTTTAGCTCAAATTGGCATCTGAAATCGGAGTCATATGACAGTTTGCCAAGTGCACCATCAAAGGCCCCTGGCACAATTGCCTATCTTCGCTGAATCTCCCGTTCAATTATTTTGCAAACAGTACATTTCAGCCAAAAATGAAGCTTGTGATATAGATGCCACGAGTAACATAGACACCCCACAATATTCTTCACCCCTTTGATTATAATAAATTTACCAACAGAGAATAACGACGAAACCTTCAGGTGTCAACCTTATAATGAACCAAGGATAACCAATGAATGTTGATAAAGACGAATTGATATATTGTGACACATACATGTATAATTGTACCCGAACACTGCATGCGCTCTCCGTCACACTTACCTGAGATTACTAATATACTAATTATGTTTAGATATATATGTGGGGACTGACCTGCTTACCACGACACGGGGCTTAGACACAACCAACGTGACCACAGCTGAGTTGGAGGATTTCAGACCACCTTTCCGATTTGCCGATGATTCCTTGACTAAGACAGCCCAAACATCGAGTATGTACGAATCTGTTTAACAACGTCTCAATCTGAACGTAATGTTTGCTTGTTAGGATTATGTTTGCAAGTGTGACCTAGATATAGAGCACGGTACTGTAATGAAAGAACATTGTATCGTAGACAATGATAAGAATCACCGTAGCAAGGATATATCACCTAATATTAGATATGGGATGTATCATCCAACACTCGGCCTGGTGTCCTAATATGATATCTATGTACAATAATGCCGCAACAACTTTCATTTTGATCGCAGTGCTAGTAATTTTCGCGTGAAGCAAGGATTCGCACATTGCGATGAAAAAAAATCAGGAAATTAACATTAATATGTTTCCTTCATATTGAGAAACATTGAATCCACACATTTTTGACAAATCGATCGAGGTAGTTTCAAGTACTGTGTCCTTGCTTGACAGGCGTATAAAGCCATGCCGTTATGTTCTACAAATTTCCCCAAAACCCGTGCGCGATTAGTTGGTATTGTGAATGTGCCATTTTGCGTTTCCTTAGAGCTTCCTTCTTCGCAGATTTTTTTTCTTATTTCTTCCCCATAGCAATACACGAATCATTGAGAGAAAAATATTTACATCGCGGTCAAATCGATTTACACCACATTTAAAATCTATTTACACCGCCGTCGAAATGAGCGAAGATTTGACATTAACAGCCAACCATACATCTGGTGGTCCGTGCTTCGTGTAAGGATCGCAAACGAATGCATACAATAGCCAAGTCTGAGGACAACAATTGGTCTAAACTCAGTGCTTGTCAGTTGTATAAAGGCCGGGACAATAGATCTTTACATGAATATCGACTCATCTGATGTGCAGGCATGCATTGTCGCGAGCACAAGAGCTCCCCGGAGTCGTAATCCGTCATCGTTGGTGATTGTCTCTGGGGAAGCGAGAATAACATATGACTATCCATATACACAGCAATTGTTAATTATTAATTGTTAATTATTAATTGTTAATTATTTATTGTTAATTATTAACAGTTCGAAGCGGCGTGTTCTTGCCGAAATATCATTACAAACGTTCTGCTTTGGATAACGCCTATACAGTATACGGAGAATTACAACACATATAAGGGAAGTGGGAAGATATGCCGACAAACTGACAGTCACATGACTTCACAGTATAGTCTTCCGGTTAACCTATTCTAAAGCACACACCAAGAATCTAACGATTCGTGTAATGTGTTGTATCTCAGGTACGATTTTATTGTACCTGTTCATGTGGCAACTTGGATGATATGACCACACGGATCATAGCACCGGCATAAGCCATATTAGATACAGATCTAGAGAGCTATAGTGGAAATGCTCTGACAACTCGTATATTGGTAATTGGTGAGCTGTTTCGCTGTGACAACTAGTACACTGGAGATTGGTGAGCTATATCGTCACCAGACGGCATTTAACACAATTAAATGAATTAGGTCATTTTCCCCATTATATATGTCGAAACCCCTTCCAGCTCACCGTCGGTTAAATTTACAACGTATCATGAAATATATTAAATTTGGTTGGTTTTGACTACTGTAATGACATCAATACTTAACTCTAACAGTTTTCCAGAAAATCTACGAGGACGTCTTACTTTCCCAAGAACCGATCATCAGAAAGACCGCTTGCTCTGTCGTCCAGTGTGGCCGATACTGCGTAATGCTAAGCGGGGCATGTGGTATGTTTATGTTCAATCAGAAAACCAAAGACTGTGTGGGGTTTTCATCTGACCAGAATGTAACTGAACAGACACGTGTTGTCCCTGGCTCGACGGTTTGGCGAATTATGCTAGTAAAATGATCGAACTAAGCAAACTTGATTTCTTGATCATTTCACGGCTCTGCTTTCATTGAACAACATAGGGCTGTATTATCAGCCCATATTATCAATGAATGAGGTCTTTGCACTTTAATCCTTGGACAATTTTGCCTTGCCACGACGTCAGCGACACCGGTGCACAGCACGTGGGCCACCACGTGCGCGGGTTGTTCTCATAATAGCCCCGACCCCATGTTTATAACATGGAGCGAATTTTTCAACTATTGATAACTGGTGGAAATATGATAATATGGATAAAATATTCCTGCTTTATCAAGAAACGACCAATAAGCTTACATTTATGATAAGTTTTTATTCAACTTCATGTCTAAAATATACCAGTTATCATCGATTAAAATATATATCCTGGGATAAAGTCATAGATAAACCCTCGGAATGACGAGTGGCAGCTTAAGCGACTAGCCAGGTGTCATCGACGTCATACAGCATTGACCAGGGATAAAATTGGAATTGCCCATTGGTATTGACCAAGATGGCACGTCCAACTGCTCACAGGAAGACTTGTATCCTTAATATGGCCCTAGTTTGGCTCAAATCATAGGGGGACAGTTCCGAACTGTCAAGGGAGCAGGGTGGGGTCCACTGATGGTTTTTAAGTTTATGCTAATATACAGAAAATAGACCAGATGACAAGAACGTATTTCTCCATATATAATATGAGGATGTCTAATCAATATACGTTTAAACTTTTTATCATGCGTTTTGTTATCTTAATGTGATGCTTGTTGATAACTGCGGCTAATCAATTCATATAAAAATATTTATGTGACGATTAATATATCGATTTGCAGTGAAATATGTGGGAATTGACACTGTGGTGCTTGTAGTGAAATAAGTGGGAAATGACAGTGGTGATTTGTAATGAAATAAGCGGGAAATGACACTGTGGGGATTGTAGTAAAATAAGTGGGAAACGACACTGTGGTGATTGTAGTGAAATAAGTGGGAAATGACAGTGGTGATTTGTAATGAAATAAGCGGGAAATGACACTGTGGGGATTGTAGTAAAATAAGTGGGAAACGACACTGTGGTGATTGTAGTGAAACAAGTGGGAAATGGCATTGTGGTGATTGTAGCGAAATGCGTGGGAAATGAGACTGTGATGATTTGTAGTGAAATAAGTGGGAAATGACACTGTGGTGATTGTAGTGAAATAAGTGGGAATTGACACTGTGGTGATTGTAGTAAAATAGGTGGGAATTGACACTGTGGTGATTGTAGCGAAACAAGTGGGAAATGGCACTGTGGGAATTGTAGTGAAATAAGTGGAGAATGATACTGGTGATTGTAGTGAAATAAGTGTGAAATGACAGTATGGTGATTGTAGTGAAATAAGTGGGGAAATGACACGGTGGTGAATGTAGTGAAACAAGTAGGAAATGACAATGTGGTGATTTGTAGGGAAATCGGTCCGAAATGACACTGTGGTAATTGTAGTGAAACAAGTGGGAAATGACACTGTGGTGATTGTAGTGAAATAAGTGGGAAATGACAATGTGGTGATTGTAGTGAAATAAGTGAAAATGACACTGTGGTGATTGCAGTGAAATAAGTGGGAAATGACACTGTGGTGATTGTAGTGAAATAAGAGAAAAATGACACTGTGGTAATTGTAGTGAAAGAAGTGGGAAATGACTCTGTGGTAATTGTAGTGAAACAAGTGGAAAATGACACTGTGGTGATTGTGGTGAAATAAGTGGGAAATGACACTGTGGTGATTGTAGTGAAATAAGTGGGAAATGACAGTGTTGTGATTGCAGTGAAACAAGTGGGAAATGACATTGTGGTGATTGTAGCGAAATAAGTGGGAAATGACATTGTGGTGATTGTAGCGAAATAAGTGGGAAATGACACCGTGGTGATTGTAGTGAAATAAGTGGGAAATGACACTGTGGTGACTGCAGTGAAACAAATGGGAAATGATACAGTGGTCATTGAAGTAAAACAAGTGGGAAATGACACTGTGGTTATTTGTAGTGAAATTAGTGGGAAATGACACCGTGTTGAATGTAGTGAAATATGTGGGAAATGACACGGACGTGATTGTAGTGAAATAAGTAGGAAATGACACTGCAGTGATTGTAGTGAGACAAGTAGAAAATGACACTGTGGTGATTGTAGTGAAATAAGTGGGAAATGACACTGTGGTGATTGTAGTGAAATAAGTGGGAAATAACACTGTGGTTATTGTAGTGAAACAAGTAGGAAATGACTGCGGTGATTGTAGTGAGACAAGTGGGAAATGACACTGTGGTGATTGTAGTGAAATAACTGGGAAATGACACTGTGTTGATTGTATTGAAATAAGTGGAAAATTACACTGTGGTGAATGTAGTGAAACAAGTAGGAAATGACACTGTGGTGATTTGTAATGAAATAAATAGGAAATGATTATAACACATATAAGGGAATTGGGAAGAGGTGCCGACATACTGACTGCGTCACATGACTTCACAGAATAGTCTTCTGGTTAACCTATTAACGATTCGTGATATGTGTTGTATCTCAGGTACGCTTTTATTGTACCTGTTCATGTGGCAACTTGGATGATATGACCACACGGCCCCTAGCACCGGCATAAGCGGTATTAGATACAAATCTAGAGAGCTATGATGGAAATGCTCTGACAACTAATCACTGTGGTGATTTGTAGTGAAATAAGTGGCAAATGGTACTGTGGTGATTGTACAATTGTAGTGAAATAATTGGGGAATGATACTGTGGTGATTTTCTTGTTCCATTCCTTTGATGTATATGTATCATATAGAGTCCATTGAACAATTCCGTTAATATCATCTATCACATGGTATTGATTATCATTACAGTTGTATATTTTATTCAAACGAAACAGGCTGGGTTGATTTATTGTCTTCCTTTATTATTGAGCCAGTTAATTTGGGTTTATTCAGGAAGTAGTTGTAATCCTGAATTATTAGTAACGCAAAGTTTTAAGAACATTACTTTAGCTCACTGTATATACATGTGTTCTTGGAACGAAACTTAATATAATACATCGAATTACAACTATACACAGTTGATCGGCTTCATTTTTATAATGTAATTTATGTAATTCAACATATTGTAACTGTATGCCCAGTTGATTAGTTTCAAATATTAAAATATAATTATTATAATTCAATAAAGTAGAACTATACCAAGTTGATCAGCTTCATTTTTTATATTATAATTATTATAATTCAATGCATTAAATCTATACCCAGTTGATCAGTTTCATGTTTTACAATGTAATTTATGTAATTCAATGCAATGCAACTATACTCAGTTGATCAGTCTTATGTTTTATAATTTAATTAATATAATTCAATGCATTAAATCTATACACAGTTGATCAGTTTCATGTTTTATAATATAATTATCATAATTCAGTGCATTACAACTATACCATGTTGATAAATTTAATGTTTTATAATATAATTAATGTAATCCAATACAACTATATCCAGTTGACCAGCTTCAGGTTTTATAGTTTAGTTAATATAATTCAATGCATTACAGCTACACACAGTTCATAAGTTTCGTGTGTTATAATATAACTAATATAATAAATTAATATAATCAGTTTCTGACTGACCCGTCAACTCAAATTACGATACTCATTATCTCAGTTCTCTGCCATGTTAATGTTTTGTAAATGTTTATTGAGGTGTATGTATTGACCACATTGCATTAGTACCAATTTGCTGTGTCATTTCTCTTATTTACTGGCGCCGTATGTCTATGTATGCTGATCAGTCGCTTTCTACTATATGTACTCATCCGTTTGATGGTTGCAATAAAGTGATACATACATTCACAATATCACACCTATATCCAGTTGATGAGTTTCATGATATATAATTTGTGTTAAGTGTAATGTTCACAGTACGGACACGCCAAAAGAGATTCTTCATTCCACCTGACAGAAAATTTTGACTAGCACTGAATTATCACTGAAGAACACCATACGATTCAACTACGTTGAGATATATTCAACAAAACTGCAGTGAGACTATGAGCATGTGCAGACACACGAGTAAATTGCAGTCAGTCTATGAGCCTATGCAGTCACGCGACTAAGAGCCTGTGCAGGCACACGTGTCAACTGCAGCCAGACAATGAGCCTCTGCAATCACACAAGCAAACTGCAGTCAGAAAATGAGCCTATGCAATCATACGACTAAACTGCGGTGAGACTATGAGCTTGTGCAGTCACACGAATACACTGCAGTAAGACGATGAGCCTGTACAGTTATACGAGTTAACTGCAGTGAGGTTATCAGCCTGTACAATCACACGAGCAAACTGCAATGAACTATCAGTCTGCACATTCACACGAGTAAACTACGGTTCGATTATGAGCCTGGGCAGTCACAGGAGTAAACTGCAGTTAGATTATGAGCCTGGGCAGTCACATAAGTAAATTACAGTTAGACTAAGAGCCTGTGCAGTCACACGAGCAAACTGCAATGAACTATCAGCCTGTGCATTCACACGAGTAAACTACGGGTAGATTATGAGACTGGGCAGTAATAGAAGTAAATTACAGTTAGACTACGAGCCTGTGCAGTCACACGGGTAACCTACAGTTAGATTATTAGCCTGTGCAGTCACACGAGCAAACTGCAATGAGCTATCAGCCTGTGCATTCACACGAGTAAACTACGGTTAGATTATGAGACTGGGCAGTCACAGAAGTAAATTACAGTTAGACTACGAGCCTGTGCAGTCACACGAGTAACCTACCGTTAGATTATTAGCCTGTGCAGTCACACGAGTAAACTACAGTTGAACGAAGAGTAAGTGCAGTCACACGACTGAACTACAGTTAGACTACGAGCTGGTGCAGTCACACGAGTAAACTACATTCAGACAATGCACCTGTGCATTCACACGAGAAAACTACATTCAGACTATGAGCTTGTGCAGTCACATGATTAAACTACAGTTAGACAATGATCATGTGCAGCCACACGAGTAAACTACAGTTAGACTAGGAGTCTGTGCAGTCACACGAGTAAACTACATTTAGACTATGAACTTTTTGCAGTGACACGAATAAAGTGCAGTTGAACTAAGATCATGTGCAGTCACACGACTGAACCACAGTTAGACTATGAGCCTGTGGAGTCACACGAGTAAACTACAGTTAGACTATGAGCCTGTACGGTCACACGATTAATTATTCCAACCACCGTTTTACGTGATCGCCCATCGGCTCTGTAATTTGAACTTGATTGATATCTTTGTACGACAAGATTAAGTTGCATTTCAACGTCCAACCAAGTCATATCATTGTCTTTTTAATTGAAGTCAGCAAGATCCCGAAGATCTTGTGCTGAAAACGGAAGTAGGTCAAACAGATCCCATATCGAACGTCAGTTTCAAAAGGTTGATCAATCGCTCTGCTTCCCACTGTTTAGCTATACCGGTAACAATTTGTTTAATGAAAATCTAACATTCTGACGTTTTAGGTACCAGCCTGTTACTGAACATTGATCTACGAGCAAACAACAAACAGCACAGTAGGGTCTTCGATTTTTATCTTCGCCTCACAACAATTTGAATGTTGAATTGGGCAAGTTACTGGACAGGTGTACAAAGCTTTCCTATTTTACAATATGGACTGCATTGTGAATCTATCAATCTGACAGATAAACACGGCTATCTCTTGTGATATGGTCAAAATAAACTCTACAAAATAGCAGTCGCCTGTCAGAGAAGGCTCCGAGAATCGTCGTCCTTCCGGTATAATGACAACAGAAACTAGATTGGGCGATATATCACTAAAATATTATCCGGACTTCTGTTCAACTTTAGAATGGAGAAAATGAACGAGAAAGTACATGGACGGAATCGATTTGTTGTATGATACTGACGGCAAATCGGTAATACCACAACGTCAGTTAAACCATAAGGTGATGTTTATATCAAGAATACCAGAGTTATGTTTTTTAAAATTCTGTGATTCCATCCAGCCTACAGATGAATCACCCTCCGAAACCTCTATAATTGATTCACCCAGTGAATGTTTTCACATTCTCGTAGTGAAAAGAATGCATGCACACGGTTGCAAAGCATTTAAGAAAACCCAGGTATTTGTGCAGAATTCCACATGTTGAAGAAATTTATATTTGGCTTCACAAACGGCACAGTTAGAGATTTTTCCTCGGTAAACGTCACTGATCATTTTTGTTCTTTCGTATAATGGCTTCCATCTTTATTACAACAATGTTTTATAGAAAGAAAATATTTCTTTGTCGTTTTCTTTGTATAGTTGGAATCTTGTCCTTTCGTGTGGACTGGTTTGTATAATACGAGGTAAAAAAGTTGAATATAATAAATGTACAATTCTAGGATGGCCATACAATAGATGCATTGCTATGTGGCTAGCAGTGGAATGCCATAGTCCAAACACATTAGTTGCAAGTTTAAACTGATGTTTCTTGGTTTATTATCTCGACAAAAACTCATGGAATGAACTACCAGTTGAGATCTAATAAACATAGACAAACACATTGAGTAGGGAAACAAATGTCCACCTGTGGTTTTGTTAATTTATTCATCTGAAGAAGATGTATGTGAATTTAACACAACGAAGTGTACTCCCCCCTCTGTGCTATATCTACTCATTTTATGTTTTATTTATGGACCAAAATATAAATATAAAGTTCATTCTCCACATAATGTGGAACTGCATGAAGATGGCCACAGGAATAAGACACTTCACATGTTTAGCTGTTTTCAGGTATCTCTGTTGCGCTTTAAGCCTTTCTCTCCGAGAGTTGTTACTTGGCATTGGAAAATGTGCAACAGAAATATCTGAAAATAGATAAACTGTGAAGAGTTATGGAGAGAATGCACTTTCCTTTCGCGAGCGCCACTGGTATATATACAGTATATGTATATCTTCTTCCATGAATAAAGAAACATGGATGAATATCGTGGAGAGTTTAAGTAACCTTTCATGAGTTATAGTCATATACACAATAACTTGTAAGTTCGTATTAATAAATGAACAAAACCACAGCTGGACATTTTTTTAGCTGATTGTGATACTAGTACAAACTCGGTGTATGACGATATATTTCTATGGCAATAGGAATCAGTACCCAAATAGAATATTTCTTTGAGCTTAGCAAATCAACTTGTCATATTTTCAACACTTGACTGATTCCAAGAGCGTTTTTTCAGCCATGTATGGCGATTAAATACTCATTCAAAGATGAAAGAAATCAAAGGCATGCTTGTGAGACGGAGGCTACTCGGTACACCAGCGTAACTAAACTTCCATATCTCTTCATGGAAATCTCATTGCATCGTCCAGAAAAGAAGCGGTTCAGAATCAAAGCAATTGATAGATCTACCATGGCTTGACTGTTGAAGTTATCAGCTTGATTTATCTCCCTTCCATCACATGCATGATTTGAATTTATTTTCATGATTGTTGACTGTCCGTAAAATAACTCGTATACACACGTATCGCGTAACTGTTTAACCAACTTCAGTTCGATTTTACGCATTTACATCGCAAGTTACAGCGACAAACTCGACATTTCAATGTAAATTACGTATATATTTTTAGAATGTTTTTTACTTAACTTGTGAGTTCGTTCTGATGAAGACATCCTCGCGAGCCAGTGTGTCGATCGGTCTATTGAGATCGATACACTGGCTTGGTTAGTTACCCATACGAGTTCTGGATATAAATAGATGGAGGGGTTTCCCCCGAATCAACCCAACCAGTGAACGCACTAAGCTGGTTGATTAGGCCAATCCGCTGCGAGGTATGAGATGTGGCAGGTTTCAATTTCATCGCGTCCCAAACTGCTTTAATATCAAACAGAAATCGATATTGGAAGTCAAAGCAAAAACCGCAGGCTGGGGATACCGACAAGCCAATTCAAAACAAATGTACGAGCTTGTATAATAGAGACATCGACTCAAGAACTCATTCGAATCACCAAAAATGTCCAGGTAAATCTATTTAGGATTTACCTGGACTTGTGAAGATGGATGAAGAAGGCGACCATTGTAATATTTTCGTTCCACACTAAAACCCGTTCAGTCTGAATGAAACTGATATTGCCTGTTCAGTAATAATGTATAATTACTGATAATTATGTACATGTACATTATGAACTCCTAAAGACGCATCGAAAATATTTGATGAGGCAGTTACTACAGATAAATTCAATTTGTATCTCAGTGATATACGATCCTATAAGATCAACTTGATACAATTTCAGACATCTTTTTCAGATTGTCAGTTCAATGGAATTAGAGGGGGAGATTTTTTCTGGTATGTATTGATTCAAACACACACAGCCCTGTGGTGCACACAAGCACGCGTAACATTACAAAATTAGTTCAAGTTGTAGGATTAATTCAAAGTTATCAAAGTGCAGTAAAATTATTTTCAACGTACAGATATAAAATAATGAAAAAAATAATAAATAGGAAGTTTTATAAATTTGATTTAAAAGTAACTTTTATTTTCCATAATGAAAAGAATATCAACTCGCTCAAAAATGCGATTCAGGCAATTAATCTTACCAGGCCAGAGGAGCGGGGAGAGTATAGCCCCGAGGAGGGGGGAGAGTATAGCCCCGAGGAAGGGGGAGAGTATAGCCCCGAGGAGGGGGGAGAGTATAGTCCCGAGGAGGGGGGAGAGTATAGCCTGTAGAGGTCACAACGAACCCTGGTCATGTAGGGTTAAAGTAACCCGTGATAAGCTTGTTGGAGATCATCCTCGCTAAAACCAGGGGTATCTCTATCCTAGATTTAGCCCCTGGTACGCTTGGGCAATGTATCGCGATCAACGACACACAGCGGCATCCTGCACATATTGACCAATCAGATCACTTAAGCACCGCGACCACGGCGACCGTGACAACAAATTTGAGAACACCATAGCTTGTGCGATACCCAGTGGCAGATGAACATGCACCTTTTCAACAGCCATGAACATTAATATAAAGGAAACATAGTTTAAAACAAAATCTATTTGAAAATAAACCCATTCATCTACCATCAAACATCCAACAAGCCAGGCAAATGTAGAAAACGCCGAAGCTTTAAAGGCGGTCCGCGGTGTCAGTCTATCCGACCTCACCTTCCCACTGAAGGACTTGAATTGGGTTGAAACGCACGGATTTCTATAACATTTCACAGGTCTATCCATTAATATTTTATTGTTGTGCGGGCTTGGATTAAATATTTTACATTCGGTATCAGCGAATAGTTTAGCAGCGAAAGTAAAACCCAAACGCATTTTACCATCAGCGCAGTTTTTCCAGGTCACGTAACTGGAGTGTGGGCGGAACGCGGTTTGCTATGCAAGTTGGTCAAGGGTTCGCCTTTGGCTCACAAATAGAAACCTTGACGTGGTGAAGATGGTTGGAGATATGCATTCAGATTTCAACTGGTTCAGTCAATTGATGGAAACTAGTATCCAGGGCCTGGCAAAAATTGAGCATGATACAGCTTACAGCTGGTTTTCGGCAAAATGACACTGGGGTTTGACCTAGTGATGGACCTGAAAGAGACATTCGATACTGTAAAATCAAAGCATGGAATCTTGGTATTGCTGAGTGCGAATAATGCCCACTTGAAGACACAATGATACATTATATTCTGGATCGGTGTGTGTCATTCCGGATATAGGCTAGAAAGTTTGATAAAGTTTGGTGTATGTCTTCGTTTTTACCCCTCGGCCAAAATTTGGCCGAAGGGTATTGTCGTCGTCATGTACGTCTGTCCGTCTGTCCGTCACACCTTTCTCGTTACCAAGATATCTTCAGAACGACTTACCCTAGGCACGCCAAACTTGCAGTGCACATCCGTATGCTTGTGACCCAGAACCCTATTGAATCTGGACCTGACTGGTTATAAACTTTGGCGGCCATCTTTAATTTATGCGAAACCATCACAGCTTTCTTGTTACCAAGATATCTTTAGAACGACTTACCCTAGGCACCCCAAACTTGCACTGCACATCCATATGCTCATGCCCCAGAACCCTATTGAATCTGGACCTGATTGGTTGGAAACTTTGGCAGCCATATTTAATTTATGCGAAATCATTAATCTTGTGTATCTTAGGTACCATTTCACTGTTCCGTGTGTGAACTTGGTATAGATCATCGATGCATCAAGAAACTTCAAAGGAATGACCAAACCAGTTTCCCTGATTCGGTGAAAACCTTGGCGGCCATCTTTAATTTATGCAAAATCTTCAATGATATATATCTTTGATACCATTTCAGTGTTCTATATGAAACTTGGTATCCAGCATCGATGTATCAAGAGACTTGCAATGAATAACCACATCGGTTCCTCGGAGT